>JAXIVJ010001498.1:0-136059 GCA_036785665.1 Chirona hameri | reverse complement strand
ATCGGGTCCCGATCCGGACCCGATCGGCCCGATCCGAACCCGATCCGGACCCGATCCGGACCCGATCCGGACCCGATCCGGACCCGATCCGGGACCCGATCCGGACCCGATCCGGACCGATCGGACCCGATCCGGACCCGATCCGGGCCGATCCGGACCCGATCTGGGCCCGATCCGGACCCGATCCGGACCCGATCCGGACCCGATCCGGACCCGATCCGGGACCCGATCCGGACCCGGGCCGGACCCGGGCCGGACCGGGCCGGACCCGGACCCATGCCCGATCTGGACTCGATTTGGACCCGATCCAGACCTGGACCCGGACCCGGACCCGGGTCGGACCCGGACCCAGGCCCGATCTGGACCCGATTTGGGCTCGATCCAGACCCGGGCCCGGACCCGGACCCGTACCCGGGCTCGGACTTGGACTCGGCTTGGACCCGGACCCGACCGACTGGCTTTCGCACTTTTTCAATTGTAATTTGATATATTTTAATATACAACAAATTTCCATTTTAACGAAATTAGCTTCAAGTGTATCGGTTAAAACATTATATTTTGATACAAAATGATAATGGGCACAATACAAAGCTACACATAACACACTTTACGATGCTTATTGAGAGTTTCTTAATACAAATGCTTCTTGTTAAATCGATTTAGCAGGCTAAGCCCGGACGGACTGTGGATTCAAATTCGGTTTAACTTTCCGGTTTACCGACCTGTTTCGGGCCGTTTCCATGACTGTTAAACCAGTTAACTGTTTTAAACCAGTTTAACTGGCCATGGAAATAGGGTCATTGTCTACAACACTAGCCTCTCCGCCATATGGCCCTAGGACTCTTAACCCGCGCACTGCAGGGGGTTGATTTCCGCCCCCCCCTTAGGTTTTTCAAAGATAGCGAAAAAACTGCCGGCGCGCAGCGCCGCCGGGTTTTCGCACACCTATCAGGACATCAATTGCGCACACTTTGAAAGAATTAATAACCTCGGGTCCTATCAGGTCAGGTCACAGACCAGGTCAAGTGATCCCCCCTCCAAAAAGGTTTGCAGTTGTGCCAAAGCCAGAGGTTTTCACCGATCAGTTTGAAACTTACAGGATGTCATGAGGGCATAAGTACTTACAGTTCTTTTGTCTCGGAATTTTGATATCGGTGACCTAAAGTCAGGTCAATTTCGTAGCCTCCCCATAATAAGTCAATGGGGAAATATACAAATGCTAAGGATATGCATGATATTAGTCCAATTACTTCTGGATCATGTTGTTAAGGATATTCTTGATGATCCAAGTGTAAGTTTTGTTCAGTGACCCCTATGGGGTCTTTTGAGGTCATGCGAGGTCACCATCACTTTTTTGTCAATAACTCCCGACATAATGAAGATAGAGGAGTGAAACAGACATCAATGTGTTTGTCTCGTCGAGACACGTCTTTCCATATGCAACATGTCATACTTGGGTCAACACCTGACCTTGACCTGAGATAAAATTTTCAAGTTAACTTAACAAGGTCACCATGTACATTATTCAAAGCGCCTTGACAATATAAACACAATTGAGTAAACAGTTTTCCGTTATCTTTATTACATAAAAAGTTAATAGCGAAATACGATTTAGAAAAACGTCATTTTCTTTTTTTTTCTGACCTCTGGAGCCTCAAATATTGACCTGAGATCAAATTTGAGGACACTTGAGCGATTGAAAATTTCACTGGCTGGCGTTTGCTTTTTTCGGTTTGTTTCTAACTAGCATAGTTGCTGAGATATATGGGAATTTATGGAACGATGTCCTAAAAGAGGAAAAACTGGAAAATTTGACCTTTGATGACCTCTGGTGACCTCAATTTTGACCTGACCTAAAACAATACTGAATACTTTCGATAGAAAATGTAGCGAGCTATCCAATGCTGTTTCCTTCTTCTCGCTACGTAGCGTAGTTTTCGAGATCTCAGGGGGGGGGGGGGGGGCGGAAATCAACCCCCTGCAGTTCGTGTTCGACGCAAAGCCCCTGCAGTGCGCGGGTTAAGACATAACACGTGGCCGCATAATCTGCGCCATCTTCTCACGCTGTCGACTCCAGTCTCTCCACCTCTGTGCCGCCCAAGGCAAGCCGCTGCGGGACTGGCGTGGCGTGTCGGGTCGCCAGGCCGCCGTTGCCGCCGCCGGCAGGAACTATGGGAGCGAACCATGGGTGGAACTTTACATACTTTAGGGGGTTGTAGCTACAACTGCATCCTCAAAAATTACAACCCCAACATTGCCAATAAATACATAAGTAAATCAATACTGCGAACGGTACGCAAAATCACCAATGATTTTTCAATAACAATAATATAACCAGTACCTACAGCGCCGTAGTTGGCAATGAACGAGCGAGCGCCAAGGAAATGTATGGTGAGGTTGGTATGCGCACGCATAAGGGTGCTGCTTTCCTAGTACTGTTGCCTGACACCACACCAAATTTCAACTCGATCGGGCAAGTAGTTCTGAGATACAAAAGGGGGTGCGCACTTGCGCACGTACAGAGGCACCACCCCTGACTTGTGGGGAAAGTGGCGGCTGAGAGATCCCTAACCACCACACCACACTCCAAATTTGAACACAATCGGCTCAGCCGTTCCTGAGATATAGAATAGAGGTGTGCACGTGCGCACGTGCAGAGGCATCCCATCCCTGACTTGTGGGAAGGCGGCGGCTGAGGGGTCCCTCACCATACACCAAATTTGCACACAATCGGCCTAGCCGTTGCGGAGTTTTTGCGATTAAAACAAATGCAACACCCTCACGCGGCACGCGCCACGCGCAGTGATAGTTACCCACGTGTGTCGACACTGGTCTCACACAAGGATACAGGTTGGCTGAGGCTACACTCAGAAACACTTTTGAGAACTTTTGCTGAATGCTCTTCCCTGATAAACCTGCACGGTCTCCATTTCGAGACCTTTCAGTGGATGGTCTCGCCTGATACATCTACATGGTCTCCGCGTTGGTTGTTGAGAGTAAATATGTCTCCAGCTGACAATTTTATGTCTCTGAGACCATCAGACAGTCAACGAATTAGAAAAGTCTGTCGCGATCGAGGATCGAGCCTGCGGGATGTTTTAGCAGTCACCTGTTGAGAACAGTGGATGATCTCCTGAGAGAACCCTGAAATTGAATTCATTCCATGCAGATGGCGCCACCATAGCACTGCAGTTGTCGCTGTAATCGCAATGACGGAAACCGACTTTAATTAAAGTAAATACCGAATAACTATTATTTTTTCGATCGTTTTGATTTGTAAATATTACTTTCATACCATCATTTGTTAACCAAACAATATTAATACACGGAAAGTCGGTAAGTATCAACCTCACCCAGCAATTGCCTTGGTTGGTACCGTCTTTTTGCTTGTTCTGGTATAAGCCACGTCGTAGCTCAGTGGTATAGCGCTCGCTTAACGTGTGAAGGGTCCCCGGTTCAATCCCGGCCGGCGCCGATGCTTTTTTCAGGCATTCTCAAGCAAGACTAAATAGTTCACGCTGAGAACCTTGACAAAAAAAGATAATCTTGAGACCAAAAGACCCCCTCGAAAGTTCTCGTAAAATGTGGTTCTCTGCAGAGACTAAATCGACCCCTGTATGGTCTCTGAGAACTCTCAAGAGTCTCCGATGTCTGTCAGTGTACACAGCAAAGAAGTCCGCGTGTCAATCGGACGTGCGGTTGCAGAGATATGAGCTTCTCAAAAGCGTCGCCACGGGACGGGTCCGGCAGCTCATATTCCGATTTTTCCCCTTCTTCACGGAAGGACGAGCGAGCTCGAAGCGCTCGCACGTAATCACCGATGTATTGATGGCTCTCATAGACTCATATTACGTCCTGGTGTTATCTCGCCTTTACCGGAGGGTGATTAATTCCCGGTTTGATTGATAATCAGTAATTTTATCCGTAGCTTCGTTTCAAAGGCAGGAAGCGTGTACTAACGTGCATTGCTATGTTCTTTGGAACGTGAGATGCAAGGTAGAACTGTATAGAGATATATGGTTTTATCAACACGCGCCTTGGAGGACCTCTGGAAATTGCATGCACTGGAGGGGGGAGATAAAAGCCCCGATAGGAAATACAATAACGAAAATTGTAAGGTGAGCGCTTCTCGCTCGCTCGTAACAAAATAATTAATAAATATGAGCACAGAAAAGGAAAAGCTGTAAAATGGTAGTCACGTTTGTCATAGAATAGCATTCAAAATCCAACAATACAACATATTATCCCAAAATTACTTAGAAAGACTATATAGGTACCTGCATGTAGTTGCATATTTGTTGATGATTGTTGATTTACTCTCCATGTGAAGCTGGCGCTGATGCTTCGATGCTCTGTGAGCTGCAGATTGTCGTGCGCGCGATTCTTTCTCTCATTTCGTTTGTGTTGATCCGGACATCCAGTTACTGTATGGTGTGTACGTGTAGAATGTACAGTGATCTTTCCGTAGCCAATTAGCAACGAATTGATAATTGGATGTTGGATAGCTGGGATAGTTCATGTATAGCTCGCGTTTCACTCAGTCATCTGTAAACTGTTTGTGAAAATCAAAGAGATAATACAACCTATGTTAATGCTAGTGTTGAAGTATTGTCAATTTTTCACGTTTTTTTCTTCTTCTTTTTCTTGAGTCGCTTTTACTCCCCCCCCCCCCCTCCCGGTCGCCGACTCAATTACAACCCCAACGAAAAACAAAAAGTTCCGCCTCTGGAGCCAACAGGTGCCGTAGGGAGCGAAAGAGGAGCCGACGGGGCCGACGGGCGCCAAATGACACCGCGGCCGGGGGAGCGGGGGAGCGGGAGAGCGGGGGGGGGGGGGGGGGGGCGAGGCAGACGGCCGGTCGCCCGTCGCCACGGAGCGCTGTCAGGGGCTACTGGAGGCAGGGGACACCGTGTGTGGAGGGGGATGACCAAGGGTATACAGTAGTTATACACGGCTGTACTTTTCCTTGGCCTTCTCGCCCCAAAGCCGTGGCACCACAGCCGCGCCGCCCACAGCTGTGGCCAAATGTGAGCAGCCGGCCGAGCAATTTTTTCAAAAACAATAATTGTGCTAATTTTCAGTTAAAATGGTGTAGACAATACTCTTGAACTCTTGAAAAAGCGAGAAAGCCAGTTGGTCGGGTCCGGGTCGGGATCCGGGTCCGGATCGGGTCCGGATCGGGTCCGGATCGGGTCCGGATCGGGTCCGGATCGGGTCCGGATCGGGTCCGGATCGGGTCCGGATCGAGTCCGGATCGGGTCCGGATCGGGTCCGGATCGGGTCCGGATCGGGTCCGGATCGGGTCCCGATCGGGTCTGGATCGGTTACAATATTTATCAGAATGAGGTAATATTGCTGGAATAGTATATTTAGGCAGCACTTGCACACCCTGAGTGCACTTCTGCCGATTCTGCCTGCATGGTATCCCCTAGCCACCTGGCATTTGTTACCGCTAGACACACGTGGATCACTTGTCTTAAACACCTTTGTCAGAAATTCGTTCATGCCCGCGTTGCATTCAACAAAATATAGCTGAAAATGACTGTCTCAAATGATCTGCGTTCCTTCCAGACTTGTCAATGATTCAATGTGAATCGACTACTTTTGATTGAATCATTCTTATTTCAAATGAATGACTCATGAATCGATTCACTTCATGCGCAAACCTGTTGTGAGTCACTGATTGAATCATTCATACAGAGAAAACAGGCTGATTGAATCATTCATTGCTCAAATAATCATTATGTTTTGGTCGAACAGCATAAACTGTCCACAAAATATGCCAGCGGCCCAGCATTCATCTGTGCCCTGTGGACAAACCAGGCACTTAATGGCCAATTATATGAGCTCTGTGTCCTGAGCTGTAGCCTGTAATTCATATATGCGTAAAGAAAGCGAGGCTTTGTGTCCAACTCCAGTGGGCACAAAGCCACTGTTCAATCAGCCCTAACTAGGTGAATACCTTGGAACTGGTAGGGTTAGGGTAGGTACCTAAATACTTAGAAAAGGTAACTAACTCATACTTTGGTTCATAAACCACACAGTACACGCACACCTTTTTCACACGAAAAATTATCAAAAGGTACCCACCTTTTCCTAATTTCTAGGCTATACCATATCAAAAACTAAATCATAAACAAACATTTGCATGACCTCCGCATGTCCCAAATATCACTGTCGCATCGACGCCGCTTTATTCTACATCATGCTTTATAAAAAATAATACCTAATGCAAAATCAAAATAAATGTTCTATTCGCTTAAAAAAGTGAAACGTAAAGTCATTAATGCTTTTGGAACTTGGAATTTGCAATTATAATAAATATTATAAATATCATTTTATAATCAAAATAAACAACACGCGTGTCCAATTGGCTCACATTCACATTCACATTCGGAAATACATTCGCGGATTATTTGGATTGGTTCAAAATTAGTACACCGATAGATCACGACCTAGTGATCATTCTGGTAAAATCCTAGAGTCGCACATTCAAAATCAAAGGAGTTAGAGCAGGTCAGATAGGTTTAAGGTCAAACAGCGGACTATTCCGATTTGCATGCAAATTAGCACACTGGTAGAACACATCACGTTCACGCTCACGCTCCCCTTATCACGCTCATGAAATCTTAGAGTCGCACATTCAAAATCAAAGGATTTAGAGCAGGTCATATGTGTAAGGTCAAACAGCAGACTATTCTGATGTGCATGCAAATTGGCACACAGGTAGAGCATGACCTCCCTATCACGCTCATACAATCTTAGTCGCACATTCCAAATAAAAGTAGTTAGACAAAGGAGTTAACACTTCCCTTTAATGTTGAGTGATTGAATCAAGATTGAATCATTCATTATGGTAATGTTGAGTGATTGAATCATGATTGAATCATTCATTATGGTAATGTTGAGTGATTGAATCATGATTGAATCATTCATTATGGTAATGTTGAGTGATTGAATCATGATTGAATCATTCATTATGGTCCGTGAATCACTGTGAATCGACTCATGACAAATATCAATCATTGACAAGTCTGGTTCCTTCAGAGTAACAGTTTTATAACTCTACTTTTCTCATTTGCATTCCTACGTAACGATGTGCCAGCCGGCAGCGGTATAGCAGCGAATATTTTAGTCATGTTTGCGAAAATTGTATGCATAATAGGTATAGTGATAGTCTAATAACAAAACTGGCGAAGCAATAATTAAAGTTACTATACATTCTAAACAGTGGTGTTGCTCCAAACATATTCATGATATACACTAGCATGTCTTATCCAATTAATAACATCATTTTTAGATCAGATGAGGCTATAGTTTAGCTGGAAGCTATGTTTACCAAGTTTGTTTGGAGCTATGTTTGCAAGTGATTCCATCAACCTTCCAAAGCCGTCCTGCCACTTAACGAAACTTCAATCCCCATAGAACGGTAATATTAAAGTATATGCTGCTTCACAATAGAGCCCTTCATGGGACACATTTTCAGACCCCATCCCGTCCCAGCCCATTCAGCCAGATCCAAACCCGTTCCAATCCGAATGAATCCGAATGATGGGGTGCCATTCTCACCCGTTTCAGCATATTTCACTTTTTGTGGTGCTAAATATTGTATGGTCTGTCCCAAACCCGTTCCAACCCGTTATATTTCTTTTAAAAATGCCTAATTCCCACCCATTTCCATCCCGTTCCCATTCTCATATGGGATTCCCATTCCATGAAGGGCTCTACTTCACAAGCATTATACTAACGGCGACACCAGAATAATTAAAACCAATATACAAATAATAAATGTATAATAGCCAACAGGCGCGGATCCAGAAATATCCCCAGCAGGGGGGGGGGGGGGGGGGGAGAGCGCGGTGTTTATGGCCGGTACAAATCTGTAAACGCAGCATATTTGGTTAGTAGATCAAATGGAGAGGTCTTATTGATGAATGAAGTGATTACGAAGCACTTTACATTTTTTTTCTTCTCAGTTTGCTCCCACTTAAGGGCTATTTTATTTCCATTCTATAGCTCAACGTTCCACATTTCTTCTCTCACACGCACACACAGTACACACCCATATCAATACCATTGCACAAACATATTCATCTCTCACACGCGCACACACACATCAATACCATTGCGCAGCTAGCAGTCCCAGCGGCATCGTCAGTTTTTTTAAATAAAATAATTGTATGAGCAGGCACATTTGTCGATTACAAACAAACATGCTTTTTCTTCTTCATTTCATAACTCATCGGCTTCGGCAGCCCCCGCCCACGCCGCCTCGCGTTTTTCAGCGGCTCCCGTTCGCGAAGCGGCGCCCCCTCGCCACCGGCCGGGCGTGCGAGCTGTCGACCAGCAGGGCCGGCGCCTCGCACGCCCGGCCGGCCGACCGGCCCTGCAGCATATGCTGCGGGCCGGTCTCGATACATTAATTTTGTTAGCGTAATTTTGTAATTGTATAAGCTTAAATGTGTCGGTCTCCAGGGGAGGAACCGAATCCGCGCCTGGCAATAGTTTTATTTTATCTAGCAATTATTAAAATTATTATTATTACAAGTTCAAAAAGAACAAATGCGTCTCTCATTTTACTATCTGGAAACAGCTGAAGGATTCTAAATATTACCTTGTGGGCTGGGAGCTCTAAAGTTGCGGCTCTAATTCACAATCTCGCGCTGTGGCCCGAAACACGACAGCGTAGTGCCAAGGCGTGCACCGGGGTGGGTCGGGAAAAGAGGGGAGGGTGACACGACCTTTGACCGGTCGGTGAGCTGTCAGGCCGCGAATACACTGGGGCTTTCGAACGGGTTTGGGTAGTTCGCCGGATCGACGCCACCCATGCACAGATTCTCTCATCAAGAGAGAGTGTACGCTTCAAGGGCGGATCCAGCCGGCCATTTCTTTTTGTATGGGGGGGGGGGGGGGGGGGGGCAAACCGTTTTTTAGCAGACCTTACCTACCCCCAATTTCGAATTTCTTCCCGGATTTGGGCCACTTTATTTTGCAACCACACGATTTCGAATTTTTGGGATTATTTTCTTTATGTTTTTGACCTTTTGGGATATCGAAAAAAATCGAAAAATGTCAGCTTGCAGTTTGTATTGTTCCGACATTGCCTTACACTGAGCAAAACTATGTCAATTGTCAGCTGTACCCAGGGGCGTCGCCGATAATTTTTGAGTGGAGGGGTCGGCTGAAATAACGAAAAAAATGTACCCCAATTTGTTATGCTTGTATTTAAGTCTTTGCAGCATTTTTAATGTGGATTTGAATGTTATAGTAGGTACTTGTTATTTAGCGCCGCGAGGCGGTGTTATTTTTTCTCTCTCGGGTTTGCCTGATAAAACCCAGAAACATAGGCATTTTTAGCTTCTTAGCCTTGTAGAGGAGTAAGAAGCTAAAAATGTTATTCATTCAATTCAGCGTTACGACGAAACGAAGACGATGACGATGGCTTCGTTATGACGATGGCCACTGATGTGACGCCGCTTAGCGCCGTGAACATTTTAATTCTAGGTCGTGGAAAACGCAATTTTAATATTGGAACCAGACCGTGAGTGGAGCCAAGCCTCAGGAACACCTTTCCCTGGTTGCCCATCTCGGTATGATGAAAAATGTTGAAATGAAGGTAGTTTTTCATATACATTATACATTAGCCTCGGATAGTAAATCACGATGACCGGTGTCAGTCTGCGCTCAATAGTACATATGATAATAATAACTGTAGTCTGTATACATACCTATGTACCGAACTGTAACAAACAACTGATAACGGTGCACATTGTTTCAAAGTAGCAAGAGGCAGACCGACATTTCCGCGCATAAATGGTCCCTGTGGATCTGAAGGAGCCTGGGGGAGATGGCTTGGGGAGACAGTCCTGGCCTGGTCCCCACTATTATATCTTCGTGCCAGCAAGATGGGCACCGCTGGAACAGCTTCCGGTTGTCGAGGTCCGCGTCTTTGCGTTCGCGTCGCCTTTTTCGGAACTGGGCAGACCAGCTAAACATGTAGCCCGCTTTAAAGTTAATATTTTATGAAGAGAGTTGGCCCTGGGGCCAGCGATTACCGCCAAGGAGAGCCTCTGCAAGACACTTAAGGGAATTAATTTTCCAAATTTGTATATGCAATTGCGAAACTTGTGTCATGCCGCGAAGCGGCGCGAAATTTTACAGTTTTTGACTGTGGTTAGCTGGATTTTGACTGCTGCAGTTTTGTGATGCCCAGTACCGTTCTAAAAATGCATATATAGCATGCGTTAGACTTCACGTCTTGGGGGGGGGGGGAACATAGTTTGGCCCCCCTTAAACAGGCTTGGGGGGGGGGGGAGCATGGCCCGTTCGCTCCCTCCTGAATCCGCCCTTGTTACGCTTGGACGCTGCAGCTGACAATATTTCCGATGCTATGATAAGTTGGATGAAGGCGGCGAACTGGATCAGACCGGCAATGAGACTGTCACTGAAAAACTATCTGAACTGAAAGAACTGCATAGAGACTGGGCTGAATTGAAATTAACTAAGCATGGAAGAGGCGACATTTTAAAATACAAGAACATTCAGCGACGGAAAGGAACAGGTTAATTTGGGGATAATAATAATAATACTAATGACAATAATTATAATATTAATAATAATAATAATAATAATACTAATAATAATAATAACACTAGCAATAATAATAATAATAATAATAATAATAATAATAATAATAATAATAATAATAAATAATAATAAGAATGATAATAATAATAATGATAATAATAATAATAATATTAATAATAATAATTAATAATAATAAGAATGATAATAATGATAATAATACAAATAATAACTTATTAAATACTATTTGGATTTCCATTATTATTGTTTATAGTAAACAATTGATTCTTATTTTGATGATTTTTGTGTATGGTGAACCACAGTGTATTTGTCGTATTTGTACCACAGCGTATTTGTCATGATATAAATTTAAACATTATGTTGGCGACTAATCCAATATGTTTCCGCTTTACTTATGTACCACAATTCTACCTGTTTATGTCAAATGAGACTTGCATGACTGTTCTGCCATTATGTTACACTTGGCCGCCCATAGGCGGAACTGTGCCAGAAAGCAGCCGTGCTGGTGTCACGGGGCACGTAGGTTCGGCAAAGCGCACCCAGACGTATGTTGTAATTGTTGTTATTTGGATTTTACGACTGCGCGATAATGATCGTATGTCGTCTGGACTGCTAACTCTGTTCCCAGCTATTGTGGCAGTGGGAGTACACCTTGTACCGGAGATCCAACGGGGGGGGGGGGGGGGGGTCTCGGACCCTGATCACTGGCAGTGGAACAGTGGCATCCCCGGGAGACCCTGATCACTGGCAGGGGAACAGTGGCCTAACGCGGGAGTTAACGCAGCCCAAACTGTGTTGTCAGTGACACGGGTTACTCAAAATACCACAACTCTCGACTGCACCAGGCGAGAGTTGTGATATTACAATGTTCAGTTTTTACTTAAAGCTCTTATGTAAAAAGTGATACGTATTTTGGGGACTCTTTTGTAGCGTTATGTTTCCCTTGAACAAAATAGGATGTGATCGCTGCAGTGTACGAAGAAATAGCAGCAATATCACTTACACTGAAATATAAGCTGCCCTGTTCAATCAGAGGACTTTGCACCTCTATCTTGCAACTTGGTTCTCAGAATTAAATGTGCAAATTTATGACGCCACCGTGCATACTAGTTAACGTCGCTACCAGTTATCAGTTACGATCAAACGCGCGACCCCGGGAGGCTTAGTTATCAGTTACGATCAAACGCGCGACCCCGGGAGGCTTAGTTATCAGTTACGATCAAACGCGCGACCCCGGGAGGCTTGTTTGTATATGTCATTGTCGTTATGTCAGTGGATCAAACGTCTCATGGAACATGCATTGATTCTTTCCGCAACGTAGGGCCATTCGGCCCAGCTCCAATGGTGGACGTGTTCTGGTCATTCTCCGTCATTCTCGTGGAGACTGAACAGTTAAACATTGAACAATGATATATAGCGCAAGCGCTGCTGACCGGCTAGGCACTTGTGCCGTGTATTTTGCGGAGCTGGCCGCGGCTCGAGACCCGTGTCTTGGGACGATATCTCATACGGGTACCGACTGACCGCCTCATCAGAGACGGTGAATGATGAGGCTCTTCATCTCGGCCATCAGAAATACGTGAAGATGGATAGCTTTGGCGACATGCTTACCTACCTCCTTGGAACCTGAAGGCCTACGGGCTATACGTGCTGCAAATGTGTATTTGAATTGTAGAGTCAAGTTCAATTGTATTGTAGAGTCAAGTTTAACTAACATAGCGATGATATGATTTCTGACAAATCATACCTTTTCCGGAGAAATACATAGATGTTCATCATGGTAACCTTAGCAGAAAGACTGGCGTATCGGAGCCAAGACAGCTCGCACCTGACCATCTATTATCGAGTCACCAATGGGCAGACGACACCAGCCAGTGACGTCACCGATCAGTCTGTTGCCGGTAGGGGACCATTCGTCACCCGTCTCACGTTTCATTGATCACATTCATCACCCGTCTCACGTTTCATTGATCACATTCATCACCCGTCTCACGTTTCATTGATCACATTCATCACCCGTCTCACGTTTCATTTATCACATTCGTCACCCGTCTCACGTTTCATTGATCTCATTCATCACCCGTCTCACGTTTCATTGATCACATTCGTCAACCGTCTCACGTTTCATTGATCACATTCATCACCCGTCTCACGTTTCATTGATCACATTCATCACCCGTCTCACGTTTCATTGATCACATTCATCACCCGTCTCACGTTGCATTGATCACATTTATCACCCGTCTCACGTTTCATTGATCACATTCGTCACCCGTCTCACGTTTCATTGATCACATTCATCACCCGTCTCACGTTTCATTGATCACATTCATCACCCGTCTCACGTTTCATTGATCACATTCATCACCCGTCTCACGTTTCATTTATCACATTCGTCACCCGTCTCACGTTTCATTGATCTCATTCATCACCCGTCTCACGTTTCATTGATCACATTCGTCAACCGTCTCACGTTTCATTGATCACATTCATCACCCGTCTCACGTTTCATTGATCACATTCATCACCCGTCTCACGTTTCATTGATCACATTCATCACCCGTCTCACGTTGCATTGATCACATTTATCACCCGTCTCACGTTTCATTGATCACATTCATCACCCGTCTCACGTTTGATTGATCACACTCATCACCCGTCTCACGTTTCATTGATCACATTTATCACATTGTCACAGCAGCAAGTGCAGCTGTCGCTACACCTTATTGCATGGGCGACAAGGATAGGTGCGTGCATAAATAGGGGGTGAGGGCCCATATATCACATTCATTCATTCTTCAGGTATAACTATGACAGGGGTGGTAAAATGTCCCGTCCTGCTGGACGACGTTGGAAAACAAAATTTGCCTTTTCTTGCCAGGTTGGCTAATTTGTCATCACAAATGATCCATCAGAGGAGCCGCATGCTGCATTTTTGCATGCATGTGCTTTTTACATCGAATAGTGGGATTTTTGCAATTTCTACTGAATTTGATTTTTGTATCAGTAGAAATTCATCAGTAGAAATTGCAAGGCAATTTCTACTGAATTTTCGGGCCATAATTATGGTTCACACATGAAAATGCTGTCCCACAGTCTACACAGAAAATACACGTCTCACATAGCAACAGTGATATCAGTTTGGCACCACCAGAATGACAGCATACATTCATTCAGCACACATACAGACCACAAATACAGTTGTTTTTATAGACCATACAAACTATTATGTCTAGTCGACACTGGCGGCCGCAGACGGCTGATTAGGGGGGGGAGGCAACATGACCAACGACCAATTTTTGACCCTTTTGGGGGAGGGGGCAAATCCAGTGAGAGACGTTTTTCCAAAAAGTTGTTGAGGGGGGGGGGGGGGGGGGGGTAGCGGGGCGTCAGCCGTCAGCGAGATGTTTTTGACCGGGGGAGGGGTCGAGTCGTCAGCAGACTCACATTTCATCTAGTGTAAATTGGTTTGCTCAGGGGGTAGTGGGGAGGGGGGAGAGGGTGGCCCTGCCCCCGCCTTGGTTACTTCCATGTACTGAACGATATTGTATATCAAACTTGCTTCCACTTCACATCACAGCTGTTGTAATCAAGCGAAATCAATCCATTCTTATCTCCAACAGACGACCGAGACGACTACACCTTTGACATCAGAGGTGGTGGTGTCCGCTTCAGAAAACCAGTGACTGCGTCAAATTACCATATTCAAATGGTAGCACATCGATTGCTTCCTTCTGATTTTTTCTTCGAAACAACGGATTTTTGCACTAGAGGGATGCAGCGTAATTCAATCACACAGTGAATACCACAGGTCGCACTGATCAGGGGCATCGCCGATAATTTTTGAGTGGGGGAGCTGAAATGCCCCCCATTTTGTATGCGTGTATTTAAGCCTTTGCAGTATGTTTATTGTTAATGTGATGTCATAGTAGGTACTTGTAATTGAGCGCCGCGAAGCTGTGCGAATTTTTTTACGGGTTTGCCTGATCAAACCCAGAAATATAGGCGGTGGGCCATGTAGAGGATAAGTAGCTAAAATGCTATTCACTTCATTCAATTCAGCGTTACGACGAACCGAAGACGATGACAATGGCCACCGATGTGACGCCGCAAAGCGGCATGAAAAGTTAAATTTAGGTCGTGAAAAACGAAATTTAATATTGGAACCAGACCGTGATTGGAGCTAAGCCCCAGGTAACCCCTTTTCCTGGTTGCACATCTCGGTATGATGAAAAGTATTGAAATGAATGTAGTTTGTCATATACATTAGCTTCAGATAGTAAAACACCATGGCCTGTAACAGTCAGCGTTCAATAGTACATATGATAATCATTACTGTATACATATGTAACTGTAAAGGCGGCCGCACACTGGGCCATTCGGCGCGCGGAGGCCGCGATATCGCTGCGACTTTCCGCGCATCTGCAGCGACTTTCCGCGTCTGCGTCAGCCGAAACGATGAAAAACGCAAGCTAAACGCGCCGAGTTTCCGCTGGCGGAATGGCGGAAAAAGCTGGTCCGTACGAGCTTTTTTCGTGACTGAACGACGCGGAACCGCGGGCAACTCAAACGTATCAGGCTAACAGTGGCGAATCTATGCAAGATAGAGGTTGCACATTTTGCACAGCATGTTTTTGCCGCTGTTAAATGTATTATGTAAGAGTGTCGTGGTTCTAAAGTTTTGGAGCTTCGTCAAACCTTCGTCGAAAAATGAACATAATTAAGTTACCTTGGGACAGGCTGTAGGGACAGGATGCGACATGCTGTAGGTCGGCGGGGCGGAATCTCGCGAGCAGACAGCGCCGAATCCGCCGGAACAAGGACGATATTCCGCGGTGTCGCCGCGAATTACCGAGGCGGAATTTCGCAGTGATATCGGCCACCGAAAGCGCTGTTTGGGGCCGCCTTTACTCTGACTACCTGGAGTGTGCCTACTGTTTTGGAATGTAAACAATATTCTTCTTACGGTAAGAAGCTATTGGTTTGATTGTTGGATACGATAAAATTCACAAAGGAGCCCTTTTAGTTGAATTTTCACTTATATTTTTCTTTCTTATTTTTTGTTTCGATATCGACAGAACGATCGCCACTATAAACAGAGGAAAAAAGATGTTGTGTAAAACAGTGCACCCAAGACAATGAAATTGCGGTCACATCATGCAAGATATAGAGACAAGTTTTCCACATCATGTTCTTGTCACTGCGAACTTTATTATGTGCAAGTTTCGAAGCTCTAAATTGATATCTTCGTCGAAAAATGGCGACAAAATGGCTACCAAGCGTTCCGAGTAGGGGACAGACGGTACTGTTCGGTTGCTGCTATCAGCGCGCACTAGCTGTGTTGTCGAATTGCTATTGGCCGGCGCTAACGATATGCTAGTAAATGTGGATCCATATTTCGATATTAGCAATGCTTCTAGTAGCGGTTTTCACGAAGTATTTTGCCGTTGGGGCGATTGGGGCGATTGGGGTGTTTTGGGTAAATGGGGGGGGGGGGGGGGGGGCAGTGTTAAAGGAAATAGTTCACCTTCGGATTTTTTTTTTGCAGAACACGATTTTATTATATTTTTTAATACAGTTTCTTTTTTTCTTATTAAAAATGGTCCTACATCGCGCCAATTCAGGACAGAAGGTTGTAAATTATTGATTTTTTGGTGTGCGTTATTGGTCTGCGCATGCTCCATGGCAGTGCTGGCACTTTCAGACGGTACGGTACATCATATATGCGCCGTATTCCTTCGCCAAAAAGTCAAATATCTTCGGCTGGAGAGTCTTTTCAGCCAAGAAAAGTTCCAGATAAGGATTTCTCAACACGGGCTACACAACTGCTATTTCAGTTCAAAACCCATGTTGAAGGTGAACTATTTCCTTTAAGAGCTATGGCCACGTGACACGGTGTTTGGTCAAAAACTCAAAAACTCCAAAACTCCCAAACTCCAAAACTCCAAAAACTCCAAAATTCCAAAACTCCAAAGCTCCAAAACTCCAAAGCTCCAAAACTCAAAACTCAAAAAAAAAAAATCCCAAATTCCAAAATAAAAAAGTAAAAAAAACCCATAAAAATGTACAACCAACCTTCGGACCGGCATTGCCCCCACGCATATCCGAATAACCTAAGATTGGTTGTATCCCAAAATCCAAATAACCGAAGGTTGGTTGTATCCGAAGGTTGGTTGCACTATTGGAATACCAATATTCGGAATTTTGGAATTTTGGAATTTTGAATTTTGGAGTTTTGGAGTTTCGGAGTTTTGGAGTTTTGGAGTTTTGGAGCTTTTGATTAAACACCGTGTCACGTGGCCATAGCTCTTAACACTGCCCCCCCCCCCCTTCTCCCCCCCCCTCCCCTCCCTCCCCATTTACCCCAAACGCCCCAATCGCCCCAAACGCAAAATCCCTCGTGGTAAGCCTTCTGGAGTCTACCCGATAATTTTGTGATTCCATCACGTTCCTGTAGTCTTTGGAATATATCAGCAACTAGGGTGAATCTGGAGAAATTAAGTCATGGTTCAATTCAGAAAATTATGTTCTATCTAGACCAGTGTCAATAACCCCAAATAAGCGATGTGAGTAGGCACACTCCCTTTAACAAACAACCAGTAACAGTGCAAATGGTTTGAAAGCAGCAAGAGGCAGAACGGCTTTTCCGCGCATAAATGGTTCCTGTGCATCTGGAGGAGCCTGTGGGAGATGGCTTTGGGAAATGGTCCTGGCCTCGTCTCCACTATTACCTCTTTGGTCTAACAAGTTGGCACTGGCGGATCCAGCCTCTCTCCGTGGGGGGGGGGGGGGATCTTTTTGTGGGAAAAAGGTACCCCATTTTATTCTCCTCGGATTTGGGCTGGTCGCCTTATTTTGATATTCGATCTTAAGAAATTCACTTTTCAAATTCACGAAAAATTCATTTTGTGGATTTTTGTCCGAAAAAGTTATTTTTTGGTACAAAACACAACATTTCGAAAATCCGAGATTGCCATTTTGAAGAGAATGTCATTTCCTTTCTTTTGACGTTTTTATTTGAAACTTACTTCAAAACTTCATTTTCTACGATTGTTCAAACATTTTTTTTTTCTCACCTAAAATGGCATGACATGGCATCATTAAAACGTCGTTATTTTCCCAAATCCTACATAAATTTAATTGGAATTGAGTTAGAAGTGATGCAACATAAGGTACTGAACGTTTGACGTTGATATCTATCATAATGTTGAAGTTATTGAGAAAATCCGGGAGGGGGGCTGATTCTGCCCCCACCCCAGCGGGCGCGGGTTAAGTGTCACCGGGGCTGCTTGAATTGCATCACTGATCAGGTGCGCTGTTTTGTCTATCATTGAAAGAAAGGGATACATACCAACTTCAAATTCAATCACTCGAGAGAAGAAACAATATATTTCCATGAAGTTTTCTCCTAAGATCATTGTTGTTCACGTTCAGTGCAGGGAACGCGCGGGGGGGACATACTTGTATTGAATGCCCCTCTCGGATTCCTGTGGAAGGGGGAGGGGGGGGGGGGATTTGCCCCTGATGCCCCCCTGGATCCGCCAGTGCCAGCAATTAGCGCCAAGGAGAGCCTCTGCCAGACCTAATGGAATTCATTTTCCCCTTTTCCAAATTTGTATACACAATTGCGAAAGTTGTGTCATGCCGCGAAGCGGCGCGAAATTTTCCGGTTTTTGACTCTGGATAGCTGGATTTTGACTGCTGCAAAGACAATTTTTACGATTTTACTATAAATTGGGAACGCGCAGAGGGGGGGGGGGGGGGGAGCATACTTGTATTGAATGCCCCCAGATTCCTGCGGGGGTGGGGGGGGGGATTTTCCTCTGATGACCCCCCACTCTGGATCCGCCAGTGTAAGTTGGGTACCGCTGGAGCAGCTTTTAGATGCCGATGTCCGCATCTTTGAGATCGCATCGCCTTTTTAGGAACTCGGCAGACTAGCTAAACATGTAGCACGCTTGAAAGTTAACATTTGATGAAAATAGTGGGCCCTGGAGCCAGCAATTGGGTACCGACTACCGACAACGAGAGCCTCTGTCAAACATTTAATGGAATTTATTTTCCTATTTTCGAAATTTGTATAAGCAATGGCAAAACTTGTGTCATACCGCGAAGCGGCGCGAAATTTTCCAGTTTTTGTAATGTGGATAGCTGGATTATGACTGCTGCAAAGGCAATTTTTACGATCACGATTCATCGAGCAAAGGGAGGCCAAAAGTTACGTTGGTCCCCCCTTTTAATGCCAAGGGGGGGGGGGGGCATGGCCCCCGTGCCCCCCCCCCCCCTGCGGCCGCCAGTGCTAGTCGCCAGCGGATTGGGAGAACCGCGGAATACCACTCATTGCCTTTGAACGGGAGACTCTCCGCCGTCCGACCGGCAGATCCGCTGGTTTTATCAGCCAACTTCGCTGCATAGTAGAAATTGGTATACATTTTGGAACAAATTTAGAAACCCAGAGTATATTTTAGATTGATGACCAATGACCATGCAAGCATGGTGGCAGCATTTTAAAACCTCGATTTAGAGCAATCGTCACTTTCGAAAGCGACGATTGTTATTTTTTTAGCGATTCTGTGAAGCAGGCCCGGGGTTCAATCCTGCTTCAGAGTTCAGAGTTTAAGTTAAAATAATCAATAATATAGTTGCTCAGAAAGTGGATAATATAAATCGCATAGCAAGTAGGGTAAACTGAACATGTCAACACATCAGACTTGGCACATCAGACTTGGTGGTGTGGTAATTTGGGACATCTCAAGACATCGAACTTTCATGTTATTGGTGGTGTGTTGGTGTCTGAAAGTTGGTGCCTGAAATTCATTCCAGGCAAAGGGTTGTCAGTTTGAAGGGATAAAACAGGGTAAACAACTGTAACCCCGGACACGCCCTAACAACATACTTTTCATGCTATTGGTGATGTAGTGTGTCAGTATCGACTTCATCACCAACAGCATGCAAAGTATAGCATTAGGATGTGTCCAGTGTTAATGTTGTCTACCATACCTGTAAAAAGTCTGATTAAATTACAAACTGGTTGTATTTGACCCTTGGTTCAGTAATACACCTCCCCAAAGTTGGTGGTGGGGCGACTGCCCCACCAACTTTGATTTTGGCCCCACCATTTTTATGTTCTGCCTCACCAACTTTTGTCAGATTTGAAGGTTTCCTAGTGTTGAACTGTTCATTTTTCACCTCAACCATGCAAAGCAACCACCCAATATGATATTTTGCCCTACCAACTTGCTCTGAAAAACTCCACCCATGCTGTCTACGAGATGGTCTGGGGGGTCCGGGGGGAGGGGGGGGGGGGGGGGGGGGGGTGACAGCCCCTGGTAGGTTCTGCGGCGCAGCGAGCGAATGCGAGTGGCGCGTTCTAAGTGTGGTTTCCTGTGACCTTAATTGCTGTAATGCTGTAATTGTAATTGCTGTAAATGTTAGGTCACGGTTGATTATGTATCGTTTGTGGTGACGTCATAGCTTTGGCATAGCTAAACTAATATAAATCCATAGACAATGACCGTTTTCCACTATTCTACCATTTTGGTCAGTTCACCAGTGGTGTGAACACTTTTCTGGTACACTTTTCTATCTGACATAAATGGGGAAAAAATATTCACATTAAATGACAAATATTGCTTAGGACCTGCCTATACTCTCTTCTTCTATAGGGACCTCAAGAACTTGACAATGTCTGTAATCTTGCATCAGCAACAAAGTAGCTTATACGAGTTTCTGCAACTTTATTTGTTCGTGTATGAATAATATTTCACAGAGTATAAATATACATATTGCTTCAACGAACGATATTGCATTAATGTTGCTGGGGAACTATTTTCCAACTTTCGATTTGGTCGGAGAGCCACAGCCTATTTTTACCACCCCGGAACAACTGATTGCAAACTTACTTCAAAATGAATACCATATATAAACTAACATAAAGCAATAGACAATTACAGTTTTTCACCATTCCACCATTTGGGTCATTTCACCAGTGGCGTTGGACATATGACAGCGTGGCCCGTTTACATACATTACGGCGTTGTTAGGACATACGACAGCGTGGCCCGTTTACATACATTACGGCGATGTTAGGACATACGACAGCGTGGCCCGCTTACATACATTACGGCGATGTTGGGACATATGACAGCGTGGCCCGTTTACATACATTACGGCGATGTTAGGACATACGACAGCGTGGCCCGTTTACATACATTACGGCGATGTTAGGACATACGACAGCGTGGCCCGCATACATACATTACGGCGATGTTAGGACATACGACAGCGTGGCCCGCTTACATACATTACGGCGATGTTGGGACATACGACAGCGTGGCCCGTTTACAGACATTACGGCGATGTTGGGACATATGACAGCGTGGCCCGTTTACATACATTACGGCGTTGTTAGGACATACGACAGCGTGGCCCGCTTACATACATTACGGCGTTGTTGGGACATACGACAGCGTGGCCCGCTTACATACATTACGGCGATGTTGGGACATACGACAGCGTGGCCCGTTTACATACATTACGGCGTTGTTAGGACATACGACAGCGTGGCCCGCTTACATACATTACGGCGATGTTAGGACAACGACAGCGTGGCCCGCTTACAGACATTACGGCGATGTTGGGACATACGACAGCGTGGCCCGCTTACATACATTACGGCGATGTTGGGACATACGACAGCGTGGCCCGCTTACATACATTACGGCGATGTTGGGGCATACGACAGCGTGGCCCGCTTACAGACATTACGGCGATGTTAGGACATACGACAGCGTGGCCCGCTTACAGACATTACGGCGATGTTGGGACATACGACAGTGTGGCCCACTTACAGACATTACGGCGATGTTGGGACATACGACAGGGTGGCCCGCTTACATACATTACGGCGATGTTAGGACATACGACAGCGTGGCCCGCTTACATACATTACGGCGATGTTGGGACATACGACAGCGTGGCCCGCTTACATACATTACGGCGATGTTAGGACATACGACAGCGTGGCCCGCTTACATACATTACGGCGATGTTGGGACATACGACAGCGTGGCCCGCTTACATACATTACGGCGATGTTGGGACAACGACAGCGTGGCCCGTTTACATACATTACGGCGATGTTAGGACATACGACAGCGTGGCCCGCTTACATACATTACGGCGATGTTTGGACATATGACAGCGTGGCCCGTTTACATGCATTACGGCGATGTTAGGACATACGACAGCGTGGCCCGTTTACATACATTACGGCGATGTTAGGACATACGACAGCGTGGCCCGCTTACATACATTACGGCGATGTTAGGACATACGACAGCGTGGCCCGCTTACATACATTACGGCGATGTTGGGACATACGACAGCGTGGCCCGTTTACAGACATTACGGCGATGTTGGGACATATGATAGCGTGGCCCGTTTACATACATTACGGCGTTGTTAGGACATACGACAGCGTGGCCCGCTTACATACATTACGGCGTTGTTGGGACATACGACAGCGTGGCCCGCTTACATACATTACGGCGATGTTGGGACATACGACAGCGTGGCCCGTTTACATACATTACGGCGTTGTTAGGACATACGACAGCGTGGCCCGCTTACATACATTACGGCGATGTTAGGACAACGACAGCGTGGCCCGCTTACAGACATTACGGCGATGTTGGGACATACGACAGCGTGGCCCGCTTACATACATTACGGCGATGTTGGGACATACGACAGCGTGGCCCGCTTACATACATCACGGCGATGTTGGGGCATACGACAGCGTGGCCCGCTTACAGACATTACGGCGATGTTAGGACATACGACAGCGTGGCCCGCTTACAGACATTACGGCGATGTTGGGACATACGACAGTGTGGCCCACTTACAGACATTACGGCGATGTTGGGACATACGACAGCGTGGCCCGCTTACATACATTACGGCGATGTTAGGACATACGACAGCGTGGCCCGCTTACAGACATTACGGCGATGTTGGGACATACGACAGCGTGGCCCGCTTACATACATTACGGCGATGTTAGGACATACGACAGCGTGGCCCGCTTACATACATTACGGCGATGTTGGGACATACGACAGCGTGGCCCGCTTACATACATTACGGCGATGTTGGGACAACGACAGCGTGGCCCGTTTACATACATTACGGCGATGTTAGGACATACGACAGCGTGGCCCGCTTACATACATTACGGCAATGTTGGGACATACGACAGCGTGGCCCACTTGCAGACATTACGGCGATGTTGGGACATACGACAGCGTGGCCAACTTAGACATTACGGCGATGTTGGGACATACGACAGTGTGGCCCGCTTACATACATTACGGCGTTGTTAGGACATACGACAGCGTGGCCAACTTAGACATTACGGCGATGTTGGGACATACGACAGCGTGGCCCGCTTACATACATTACGGCGATGTTAGGACATACGACAGCGTGGCCAACTTAGACATTACGGCGATGTTGGGACATACGACAGCGTGGCCCGCTTACATACATTACGGCGATGTTGGGACATACGACAGCGTGGCCAACTTAGACATTACGGCGATGTTGGGACATACGACAGCGTGGCCCGCTTACATACATTACGGCGATGTTAGGACATACGATAGCGTGGCCCGCTTACATACATTACGGCGATGTTGGGACATACGACAGCGTGGCCCGCTTACAGACATTACGGCGATGTTAGGGCATACGACAGCGTGGCCCGTTTACAGACGTTACGACGATGCCAGACGTCGTAACAGCAGAGGTCACGGTGGGAGGGGCACTGCGAGTCGTACCAGCAGGTCAGCAACGCGGTGACCTCTGGGGTCACCTCCGGGGTCACCTCCGAGGTCACGGGGTCACGTGACCGGCTGTGGCCCGACTGAGCAGGACACTCCACTGGGGAACAGAGGCGGACTTAGACACGGGCGGCGGTGGTGACGGTATGCTATGCGTAGAGTCTTATGTTTATTAATCGATCGATATTCTATGCGTGGAGTATTATATTTATTAGTCGATCACACACAATCAGACGATTGATGAGTTCCGAGTTTGAGTGTTTTAGAAGGTCCTCCGAAGTTGTAATGCCATGTACCTGTTGTGGCAACCATCACGGACTGGAGGTTTTTCTAGTGAGGTGCATAGTGAACGTCGGACTGACATTAGTCCAACTTCGTCGATACATATATTTAACTCAACGTTCTATCGACCTAGCTACTTGTGCAAACGTTTACCATATGCATACACTATTGATTGTCATGCCCTCATTGAACTCAGTTTGTTTCGTTTGGCGGACAAAAACAACATTACGGGCCTGTTTTCTGCTGCCCTCGTCTCCTTCGCCAGCAGACCTTCTACTCACTGTGTGTGGCGCCAGGGGTGTTCTGCTGCCCTCGTATCCTTCGCCAGCAGACCTTCTACTCACTGTGTGTGGCGCCAGGGGTGTTCTGCTGCCCTCGTTCCTCTTCGCCAGCTGACCTTCTATTCACTGTGCGTGGCGCCAGGGGTGTTCTGCTGCCCTCGTCTCTTTCACCAGTCCACATTCTACTCACTGTGCGTGGCGCCAGAGGTGTTCTGCTGCCCTCATCTCCTTCACCAGCAGACCTTCTACTCACTGTGCGTGGCGCCAGAGGTGTTCTGCTGCCCTCGTCTCCTTCTCCAGCAGACCTTCTACTCACTGTGTGTGGCGCCAGAGGTGTTCTGCTGCCCTCGTCTCCTTCTCCAGTCCACCTTCTACTCACTGTGTGTGGCGCCAGAGGTGTTCTGCTGCCCTCGTCTCCTTCTCCAGCAGACCTTCTACTCACTGTGTGTGGCGCCAGGGGTGTTCTGCTGCCCTCGTCTCCTTCTCCAGTCCACCTTCTACTCACTGTGTGTGGCGCCAGAGGTGTTCTGCTGCCCTCGTTCCTCTTCGCCAGCAGACCTTCTACTCACTGTGTGTGGCGCCAGGTGTGTTCTGCTGCCCTCGTCTCCTTCTCCAGTCCACCTTCTACTCACTGTGTGTGGCGCCAGAGATGTTCTGCTGCCGTCGTCTCCTTCTCCAGTCCACCTTCTACTCACTGTGTGTGGCGCCAGAGGTGTTCTGCTGCCCTCGTTCCTCTTCTCCAGCAGACCTTCTACTCACTGTGTGTGGCGCCAGGGGTGTTCTGCTGCCCTCGTCTCCTTCGCCAGCAGACCTTCTACTCACTGTGTGTGGCGCCAGGGGTGTTCTGCTGCCCTCGTCTCCTTCTCCAGTCCACCTTCTACTCACTGTGTGTGGCGCCAGGGGTGTTCTGCTGCCCTCGTATCCTTTGCCAGCAGACCTTCTACTCACTGTGTGTGGCGCCAGGGGTGTTCTGCTGCCCTCGTCTCCTTCACCAGTCCACCTTCTACTCACTGTGTGTGGCGCCAGGGGTATTCTGCTGCCCTCGTCTCCTTCTCCAGTCCACCTTCTACTCACTGTGTGTGGCGCCAGAGGTGTTCTGCTGCCCTCGTTCCTCTTCTCCAGCAGACCTTCTACTCACTGTGTGTGGCGCCAGGGGTGTTCTGCTGCCCTCGTCTCCTTCACCAGTCCACCTTCTACTCACTGTGTGTGGCGCCAGGGGTGTTCTGCTGCCCTCGTCTCCTTCGCCAGCAGACCTTCTGCTCACTGTGTGTGGCGCCAGGGGTGTTCTGCTGCCCTCGTCTCCTTCACCAGTCCACCTTCTACTCACTGTGTGTGGCGCCAGGGGTATTCTGCTGCCCTCGTCTCCTTCTCCAGTCCACCTTCTACTCACTGTGTGTGGCGCCAGGGGTGTTCTGCTGCCCTCGTCTCCTTCGCCAGCAGACCTTCTACTCACTGTGTGTGGCGCCAGGGGTGTTCGGCAGGCAGCAGTAGTACCAATGTTTCGGCAGGTAGAGATGATAGTCGGGACGGGGGCAAAAGTACCTGCGGGTGCGAAGAACTGACGCTCACAATCAGTTTTCCGCATAAATATGGATTTCACAATGTATATCCATGTATAATTATTATAATATACAGATTAACCCTCGCCCTACGGGGGTCCTAAAACGACCCCCTGAGGTTTTTCTTTCATAACTTTTTAGACATGCAGCACATCTTGCTGTAATTTTCAGTAGCTAAGTATACAACAATAATACGTTTGCTGTATACATTTCATTGAAATTGGTTGAGAAATTTGAGAAATAATGATGTTTTGATGACGTCATGTTGGTGGAAAAACGATAAATGTTTGAAAAATCGTAGAAAACAGTGCTTTGAAGCAAATTGCAAACGCAATTAATCGAAGATATTAAATGTAATTTTCTTTAAATTGGCAATCTTGGATTTGCAAAATTTTGGGTTTTTGGCCCCCAAAATGAACAAAAACTGATTTTAAAAAAAATACCACAAAATTAACATTTGCATATATGTGCTAAGAAAGCCGGCATATATGTGAGAGAACTGAGTATGGACATTACTCAAACCAAATTTCAAAGAAATATCTCTATTTTTGACTGAGTGATAACTCCCCAAGTGTAAGAAACTCATGACGTCATTTTTTCAATAACTTTTTTGACTTTTGTTGACCAGATACGAATAAATAATTACCTTTTCTGTATTTCTGAGACAAAACGGGTCTAGGAACATGCCTTTTTATTTACATTTATCAATTTCTCATTTTGAGGTTTTCTGACAGAGCAAAATCGCTGTTCTGGACGTGGTCGATCGAGGTCATTCACTTGACCTGGAAGGTCACTCGTTGACCCGAAACCCAAAAATTGCATACCGTTAAATTTCAAACATGACAGGCAACATTTTGGTTCTTACCGCGTTGGTCTATGTTGCTTGGTTTGGAAGTTAACAGGGGGGTCGTTTTAGGACCCCCCTGGGGCGAAGGTGAAAAAACTCCCGTAGGGCGAGGGTTAAATGCGACTTATGTTTGTATAGTCCCGTCAAAAGGCATTAATCGATTTAGTGACATTTCATGCAGCGAAAATATATGCTAAACATAAACGGATTATATAGCCATGAATGAATGCATGAATGAATGAATGAATGAATGAATGAATGAATGAATGAATGAATTAATGAATGAATGAATGAATGAATGACATTCATCTCATGTTTATCCAGCACTCACCTGCACGACACGGTGGCCGGGTAGAACGGATTCCGCTCTGCCTCTGCGGGGTAGAGCGGGGAGTGTTTCGACCACCCTGTCAGACTGCGCTGGTGTCGCCACAGCCGTCGCTGCTGCTGCTGCTGCTGCTGGTGGTGGTGGTGATTCTGAGGCTGCTTCTGATGGTAAGGCTGGTACTGGACAGAGTGGTGTCTGCTCTCCAGAGCTATGTCGAGTAACAGAGAGCCCAGACCGCCGGACAGGACGGCGGCGGATGCCAGCAGCCAGATCGGCAGACACATTGCAGAAATGATATTCGCTGTGGAGCAGCAGTCATCAGGACACTTCAACAAGGCTGGAGGCACGGGTTGTGGCCGGACGACCCAGGCCTGTTTTCAGGCTGAATCGTCGAGTTTACGAGCTTAACCCGGCAGTCACTGTGGTATATTCTGTAACACGACTGACTGGGGGAGGGGGGGGGGGGGGGTAGCCCCCTGGTATCTTCAGCACCAATGATCACAGCGGGACGCGCAAGGCGGAATTTGAAAGCGCTCAATGGTATAGACCTAACGCACACTTAAAAAAATCAAATTAAGGTCATATGTCAGGTCACGGTCAAGTCAAACGTCAAAATCGAGGTATTTGAGTTTATGGACAATACTTGCCATCCATGGCGTTCAATTGCGCCTATGATCACCCAAAGTGCTGGCAAAGGTATGATACATATCCCACATGAGCTAAAGTGAGATTGTTGGAAAATATCAAGGTCAAGGCCAGGTCACAAAAGGTCACTATACGCAAAATATCTACGAAAGTCATGCAGCACATGTGTTGTGGATGCTCTTACGCGTATAATTTGATAGTACTAGTCATTTAACCACCTGACTTCATTTACGTGAAGTTAGTGTCAAGTTCAGGTTAAGTTCAGGTCACTGAAGGTCAACATTTGAAATTGATAAATGTAAATGAAAAAGCATGTTTCTATATAAGTTTTATCTAAAATATACGGTGCTGGCATTTATTAATCTGTATCTGGTCATCAAAAGCCAAAAACGCAATTTCAAAATATGACGTCATGATTTACTCATACTTTATATGACATGTCAGTCATAAAAGAGGACATCGTTTTGAAATTTGGTATGGAAGTTGCCCATTTGTCGTTATCTGACATGTATTCCGTTTTTTTTAAATATCTTCGAAAACTTTGATTTTGTGGGAATTAAAAAAAGGAAATGTTTGGGGTCGAAAACCAAAAGTTTCGAATTTTCGAGATAGCTGGTTAGAGCCCTTCGAATTGTCTACCTTTAAGCGCTTTCGATTGCATTTTGCTTCAAATATGGCATTTGTACGGCTTGGTAAAGTTTAGCTGATTTTTGTGTCAAAATCGTGTTTAGTGACGTCACTAAATTCACTATATCTCGAAAAATATCTGACAAAATTGCTTCATTTTTGCACAAAAGGTGTCAAAATGATGCCTGGAGAGGTCTGAAAGTTTGGCTTTGATATCTGCATTACTTGTTGAGCTAATCCCAATATTCCTAAGGGGGGCGGGGGTCTAAAAAAAATCCCCACCCCCCAGTGACTCGCGGGTTAAAGCTGATGTTATGCGAAAAATATCGACGCTCCAATAACTGGTTAAATATTGGACACTTACCTATTCATTTATGTGAAATCGGTTTATTTTTATGTTACAAAAAATGTTACAATGTGTTGAGTTTTCGGGGGATGTGAACGCTAAGACGGCTATGAAACAATGCTCCGGTATCGCAGTTCAGAATTGTTTTTCGAAAGACGAACAATGATGCATGTTATGGTATTTGAACCGACCAAAATTGTAGATTATTCAGTTTGTAGCTTCGGAAATGCCACTCAATCCGCCAAAACCACCGACTACAATTATCTTCTGACTTGATAATCACCATCTAACTAAACAAAATAATTTCCGAACAGCTACCACCTACCTTCACAGCTCCTCCACTGCGCTCCCCACCCTCTGTCCACCACCGCCCTCTGACCAACACCCACCTACCTTCACAGCTCCTCCACTGCCCTCCCCACCCTCTGTTCACCACCGCCGCCTTCTGACCCGCCTCTGCCTCTGCCGCGGTCTCTCAGAGCCGAGGATGGCCCGGTGACCTCTTCACGGGAGACTGACCCCGGCACGCAACACGCGCAGCATTGGCACGGCTGTGACGTGACATGTTTTTGCCTGACGTCATGCGTCGACGGGAATGTTTCAGAGATGATAATTGTTTTTTTAGTCGTCCTGTGTTCCAGAACACGTGTTAGTGAATAGGCATATTACACTTATTCGAAAAGATAGCGCTGCAAAGCTCCTTTGCTGTCGGAGCGATATCGAAGGTCATTGTATTCCTCCTGAACGGAGGAATGCAATCATATCTCCTCCTCCTCCTGCCCAACATATCTAGGCTTCCCTAATATCGATGCGCGGCATCTGGAGGTCCGTACTTTTTCAATAATGTTTTGGTGTCGATAGGCAAACTAAGGATCTTGGGCAGACTGAGGCGATTAATTTTGCATATCTGAAAAGAGAAGTTAAGTATTGTTTTTGCAATGCTCCAAAACTGCGATGATTTTAATTTCCCATTGACGGGTTCCTGGTAGCCCCAAAAGCACGCAACGCCATAGAAATCGTAGCGGGAAATGAGGATGGTGAAATTATGCCGGCACTGTCTGCTCTGCCATTTCAGAAGACATCCCGAGCCACTCCAAGTCTCTGTGTTGGCTTCCTTCATGTGACACAACAGTGACGTTTCGTGACGTTACTCTTCGTCACAGAGCAGACAGCGTTTTGCCCGTTTTTGCCTGCCCGGTTTTTGTTCGACTTCTTTCAAGGAGCGCCTTTCTGTAGCGTCTTCCAATGACCTTGACATGCTGCCATGGCATGGCAAGACGGGCATGTGCGTGCACCAAATGTCCGTGTATTTGTTTATTTTCTTTCATAGTCAACAGGGTCACACTCCACGCGAAGTCAACAAGATAAAAAACATCAAACAAAACACATATGTCACAGCCTAAAGTAGGTCCCACACGGAAAAGAGCATTGTCTGTGTTTTGACGTCTGGGAGGAAAAACGTTCGGGTGAATACGGACATATAAAGACAAACACACGATATATTGTTTGTTCTGCATTCCATGCACTGCACGTGCGCTATAATTTAGCGGGACTCCGACCTGAGAGGGGCCTACTTGTTACACCATTGGCTTCACAGACTGCATAACGGTGTATGTTGAGTTAAGCTATAGCAGACAAGCTATTCTTGAGTCCTTCAATTACTTCAAGAGATCCCATGACGTAATTCAAGGTTGGTTGTTGTAGTATCATACCGTGTGATAGGTAAGATACTTATGTTGACTATGCCTATGTTGCCTTTACCTGGGGTATTCTGTCAAATCAGACAAAATAATGTACATACATACCTCACCTACCAGTTTGCTTTCGTTTACCACAAAACAATCACTGAAAGGACGGGCTTTCAAAACGCATTTTGAAGGGATCCACCTGCCCGAGGAGCGCAAGTGGGTGCGTAAGTCAGTGGCCCACTTGCGCGCTAACTAAGCTTCTCAAAAGCGTCGCCACGGGTCGGGCCGGGTCGGGCCACTCATAATCAGATTTGTCCCATATACCATGGAAGAACGAGCGAGCGCTTCGTGCTCGCTCGTAATTAGTAGTCATCTATATATCGTAAAGTATGCTCAGTTTCAAGCAACAATTTGTCACAAAGCTTGATTCAAGGTTATGCATGAAGGCTATGCCAATAGGTGTGTTACCCTTCGCAATTCCCTCTGTTTGTTTGCAGTAGTTTGTTCCAAAAGGAATACAATTGCTGGTTAAGGCGTGGGTAAAGAGATTTTGGCGAGTGAAAGGCCACACAGGTAAATCTTACTGATGTTGTCTTGTATTAGATTGATCGTGGCGGTAATGGCTTCTTGTATGTGAATGCTCCCATACAAGTTCACCACATCCAGGGAAAACACAATAGACCCCTTCAGGCAACGTCCCTGGAAAAGCTCCTTTCAGCTTATTCAGATAGTGCCCCGTATTTTCTAGGTAAGTAGGTACAAAATGGAGGATCTGTGTCAGTATCAGCTGGAGAAACCAGGATAACTTATCCAGGGGATCTCCACAGGCTAACACGATCGGCCGGAGCGGATTGTTAGGCTTATGTGTTTTCGGTAAACCGTAGAATTCCGCTGTTCTAGTCCAGTGTCCACCTAGGTAGTAATTTGTCTAACGTACCATCTGGGACCTTAACGCGACGGGCTCTCACGGTGAGGTCTTTCGTCTTGTTCTCCAGGTCGGCCGTCGGCTTAGTCGGTACTTTTAGGTAGCTGCTGAGCAAATCAGAGGCCATCGACACGTATTCTGGCTTAGGCATGACCACTACACTCTTACATTCGTCTGATTGCGTGGCAATAAGGCTACCATTTTTGACGATATCATCAATTAGGGGATCCAATTTCTTATTCTGTTCCCCAACCTTTGTTTGTTGTGATCTGAACGCTGAGAGTATGTACTTTAGATTCCTGAATATTTCAAGCAGTGGCGTCGCCACCTGCGTCAACGTCGTGTTACGCCAAATACCATGACGACGCGAAGACGGAGCCGAAGGTTGCCATCAAACGGCACAGATCGGTTTACCCGTCCAAATGGGTCCGCTGAGACAGCCATTGAGTCACATGACGTACACACCAAATGGTCAGCTGTCGAGAAAGATCGGATAATCAGGCCGGTCAACGCTCGATATGGACCGACAAAACCAACAAAAACGATATGAAATCTCGACAGCAGACCATTTGGCGACAGCAGACCATTCAGGGACGTTGCCTGAAGGGGTCCATAGTGTTTTCCCTGGATGTGGTGAACTTGTATGGGAGCATTCCCATACAAGAAGCCATTACCGCCACGATCAATCTGACACAAGACAAAATCAGTAAGATTTACCTGTGTGGCCTTTCACTCGCCAAAATAGAGACCCTCTTTACCCACGTCTTGACCAGCAATTTTATTCCTTTTGGAACAAACTACTAGAAACAAACAGAAGGAATAGCGATGGGTAGCACACGCGCGCCACCTATTGACATAGCCTTCATGCATAACCTTGAATCAAGCTTTGTGACAAATTGTTGCTTGAAACTGAGCATACTTTACGATATATAGATGACTACTAATTACGAGCGAGCACGAAGCGCTCGCTCGTTCTTCCATGGTATATGGGAAAAATCTCATTATTTTCCCAAACTGGGCCCTTCAAATTCGCTTGGGGCCTCACCCAGCTTCAAGAGCCCCTGAAATCAAGTATGGGATTAGTAGACCGAAAAGTATGGGATTCATATTTTTCCCTACAACCGGCGTATATTTAACAATTTTCAGAAAGGTGGGAGTGTCCCTTTAACGCCCGTGTTTATGGAACGGTGAGTCTACACGGGAACTCAGCATTAGCGTTTATCGTCGGTAATCCTGTTAGCTGTCAGATATGGTCCTATTTTGTCAGCGTCGTACTCTCGCAAATGTCCCCGGTCCGGCAATCTCACCTTCCGACGGCTCCGATTCCACAGGACGGACGGTCCTGTGGAATCGGAGCCGTCGGGAGATGAGATTGCCGGACCGGAGACATTTGGGAGAGGCCCCAAGCGAATTTGAAGGGCCCAGTTTGTGAAAAGTGGACAGCGTGTTAGCCGACACTTCTAAGCTAACCAAGCACGGGCAGTACAATGCCTCGTATATGACATGTAATAACTGTGCATGAGGAATTTGGCATTGACTATCATTTCACAGGATAACAGTGATTACGAGCGAGCGCGAAGCGCTCGCTCGTCCTTCCGTGGTATATGGGAAAAATCTGAATATGAGCGGCCCGGCCCGACCCGGCCCGACCCGGCCCGTGGCGACGCTTTTGAGAAGCTAATATCTCTGCAACCGCACGTCCGATTGACAAGCGGGTTTCTTTGCTGAGTAGCCCCATCCAACCTAACCTGTTTGAGACCAGTGCTGACTCATGCGGCTGACTACCACTGCGCGTGGCGCGTGCCGCGTGATGGGTGTTGAAAAATGTTTTCTGGTAAAAACTCCGCAACGGCTGGGCAGATTGTGTTCAAATTTGGTGTGTGGTTAGGGACCTCTCAGCCGCCACTTTCCCACAAGTCAGGGGTGGGGTACCTCTGCACGTGCGCACGTGCACACCCCTATTCTATATCTCAAGAACGGCTGAGCCGATTGTGTTCAAATTTGGTGTGTGGTTAGGGACCCCTCCGCCGCCGCCTTCCCACAAGTCATGGGTGGGGTGCTTCTGCACGTGCGCACGTGCACACCCCTATTCTGTATCTCAGGAATGGCTGAGCCGATTGTGTTCAAATTTGGTGTGCGGTTAGAGACCTCTCCCTCAGCACGTGTGCACATGCGCACTTTTTTGCATCTCAGAAACTACTTGCCCGATCGAGTTGAAATTCCCCATACATTTCTTTCGCGCTCGCTCGTTCATCGCCAACTACGGCGCCTTACTGGTACATATTGCATTGCAAATGTTTCTGACGCATTTATTGCACCGCAAACTACGAATGAAGTATGCGCCGCACAACCGTATTCGTAACACCCTCCCCAAAACAGGAGCCTGGCACCGCCTCTGCTGGCCAGATTTTTTTCTCTCTAAATTTTGACACAACACGCGCCATTCAAAGTTGGGAAAATTAACAAAGTGTCAAGACGCTAGGCCTAACGGTTTAGAAGCGGCAAGTGAAAAACCACCGGGAGGGGGCAGAATCTGCCCCCTCCCCCCGCAGGGGATAGGGTGATTCTCGTGATGAGGACGTCATTATTTTATCCTGCTGACATCGTTAGTTTCTGACGTCATTATTCTATCCTGCTGGAGTCGTTAGTTTCTGACGTCATTATTCTATCCAGCTGGCGTCATTAGTTTCTGTCAGCCTTACCGTACAAAAAGCGATGACCAGTTCACAAGAATAGGTGGTGGCGGGGCGGCCATTAATGTGATCAGGAGAGATAGCTGCAGGATCGGGTTATGTGCAGTCACCATTAATGTTTCCTGACGGTCATCGGGATAGGCCCTTCAGAGGGCTGGTCCCATAGGTATATGCTAGATACCTATGAGTTTCTCTCACCGCGTGTATAACTCTGCGTGTCGCCCTGCTGTGTGCACCTTACGAATGCCGTAATTACATCCCTATTATGATACATTTGGTATCGGCCGCATTTTCTACAGCACAAAGCAGCGCGTAAACAAATATTGCCGTGACGAGACGACGCAGGTACAATAAAATTAGTAAACATTATCTGGTATACCTTGTTCTTGTAGCCAACAAAATTATTGTGTTACGTTAATCTACGAATACAGAAACACAATAGAATACGGAGCGCAGGGACTGAATTCCCATCTTGACTTACGAATGATTTGTTCGTAAGTTGTTTATGAGGGGTCACCATCTCACCACTTACGAAAATGATTAACTTTATGCCGACAACTTACGAGTTTTGGTATTCCTATCTCTTCGTAAATTTCTTAGGGGCTACAAAGCCAATAGTTTCAATATATTTCTTATAGGGAAAGTGCAAGTTTCTGCCGCGAGTCAACTTAAGAATTTCAGCCACTTACGCAAGAGTAATACCGATTTAGGGAAATTCTTACGAAAAACTTAAGAATCTTTTTAAGAATTTCATAGATGGGAATCCGGCTCCAGATCTGCCGATGGTGTTGATATGCAATATTACTTGGAGTACCTAGGTCAGGCACAGAAATCCATAAGCCGAGGTCAAATATCCTCTTTAAAAATCAGATGATTCCTCAGTGAAAGACACTAGGGAAATCCTCAGAGTCATTGCTACAATCACTTATTAAAGGGAAATAACGACCTTTTGATTTTGTTAGCAACAATTTATTTGGCTTCCGTTATGGTATTAAAATGATGTGATCTAAATTTAATAATTACATACAATTATTCCCTAATTCAGTGTTGGAAGTTTGGAAAAATTAAAAAGCAAGTACTTATACGTCTTAACCCTATTTGTAACAGGCTCCTGGCTACCCCTATTTGTAACAGGGGGGGGGGGGGGGCGGATTCCGCCCCCCCGGAGATCTCGAGATCTACCCGTCCGATTTTCAAAAATCAAACGGTGTTTGGTTCCCCTCAACACGATCTACATTTATAAATAATACAAAAAATCTAAATTTGGGATAGGGGGGCAACAGGGGGCAAAAACTACACATTTTAGTGGTATTTTTGATCCAACATAACTTTCATGTTTATCGTCCGATTTTAACACAACTAATAGGAATCGATAGAGATTGAATTGGAAATTGATATATGATGGTGACGTTTGAAAATTCAAAAACCATAGGCGTGTCCAGGTCACTCAATATGGGGGTGAAGTAAATGCGTAATAAAACCATTTTTTGATGTTGTTTTTATGATAAATGAAATGGTATGTGATTGAGACATTAGAAAAAACAGTTATAAATCATATTTTTTGCCATAGGCGGTACCAGGTTAGTGAAAAGGGGGGTAAAATTGGGGAAAATATTAACCGCAGACAAGTTGCTACCCAGCACTATAAATATGTTACTGATCATAGATAGTTCCTTTTGCATGTTGTACTTCATCATAGGCGTATCCAGGATCCAAACTAGGGCGGCGCAAGACCTTTTGATAAGTATATTATCCGCTATTATGACACTAACTAGTCAACAGTGACTATTTCACTTACAACTTCAATTAACATTGCTTACCCCCCTTTTTACCTACCTGAACTCGCCTATTATCTTATAATCGTTCGTAGAGTAGCCTGTGGTGCGTGTTTCATCCGAAAACTGCAGTACGTTATGTCATTGTACGCCCATGCCTCTTAGTTTCCTTGCAATAATATGACCCCCTTTCTTCCATTCCTGAGCGCGCCTCTGCAAAAAAATGACTTTATTCCCTTTTCTGGTCTGATATGTGCATATATTATTATAAGCTAAACGTATATTGCGCCGTTATCGCTGGCATATCGTCATCACCATGCCAGTCACCCCCCTTTTCATGTTCCTGAACACGCCCCTGAAACTCTATATGTAATAAATTATGCAAATAATGGAAGCAGAAGCTATCTTTTACATCTTGATAGCTATAAATGCCCCTTACATTGCTCTATTGGCTTCCCGCCAAGCATTGAATACTTCCTGGAAACCCCCCTTTTCAAGCCCCTGAAACCGCCTCTGCCATGCAATTTTGTATGATATTTCATTAACATCATCTAATTTGCACTTGTTGCAATCACGGTAAGCCGATGTAACTCCTTCATACTTGATGCAGTTAGGAAGAAACCGTGAAGATCGCATTTCCGTATTTTCGCCAAATGTCGCCTCCGAACCCACCCAAAACTGTGCCCTGGAACCGCCTCTGCTCAAGTTAGGAACTCAAAATTTTGACTCCAAATGCGGAGTTCAATTCTATGAAAAGTCCCAAAATTTCATGGGCCTGCTCCCAGCCGTTCTGGAGATATCTGCGAAAAACATGAGGGGGGGGGGGGGCGGAATCCGCCCCCCTGTTACAAATAGGGTTAAGGAGTTCATGATCAATGTTTTCCCTCCACTATTGGAAAGCTACACATCTGGCGCTTTTGTATCAATCTGTTCAACGTTGTTGAATTACCTCAAAACAAATCGCCGACACTAAATAGGTCGCCGTCGATGTGCATCGATGAGCTTCCGATTTAATTGCCAGTTTTTGTATTGTTTGTTCATTTTTGGGAGATAAAAAATATTATTTTTCATGATAATATAAAGCATAGTGTTATATACAGCCAGAGACAAAACTATCCCCTACTCCTAATGTTGAAAATAAATGAAGCAATTTTCCAAATTGAGGTTCGCAACCACTAACTAGCCCGCCGTTATATGCATCAGTTAAGTGCTAATTTGGTTACCTTTTTATTCAATGGATGTTATTTGTAGAAGATCGTCGGGCATATAATCACAACAAGCAGAACGCACAATATATTTTCCACTCCATTGCGTAAAACATAAATACGGGAAAAGCCCGCAGTTTGATGAGGAACCAAAAGTACTTGCAAGTACCAGTCGTTAAAAGTGTGGAACGCTTATCAACTTTAACTTGAAATATCTTTCGGTAGGAAAGCTTTTATGCAAAATGTGATGAATTTACAATATGTTTTGGTCTCCTCTGTCGATTTCAAGTAATAACTCCATTTTTGTGGGAAAAGGTCATTATTTCCCTTTAATGTCTCGAGGCGCCACTTATCGTGGCTGAGTGTTGCTCATTATCACCCAAACCCCGTTTAATGACATCTTTAGTCTCATTCGAGCACACTCTAAAGGCCGGTTCGCACCGGGAGCGGAACGCAGGAGCGAGAGTGGAGCGGAACGTGCAAAGATAAAAACCGACAGAACCGTCCGACGGGCCACCATCAACGTAAAATCTGGCAACAGCGGAAGGAAAAGGGATATATACAAACTTTAAATTCAATCACTCGAGAAAAAACTTCTGTTTTCATGAAGTTTTCTCCTAAGATCATTGTTTTTCACGTTCAGTGCAGGGAACGCGCGGGGCATACTTGTATTGAATGCCCCTCCCAGATTCCTGTGTGGGGATTTTGCCCTGATGCCCCCAGGATCCGCCCGTGCCAGCAATTACCGCCAATGAGAGCCTCTGCCAGATACTTAAAATAATTCATTTTCCCATTTTTCAAATGTGTATAAGCAATTGCGAAAGTTGTGTCATGCCGCGAAGCGGCGCGAAATTGTCCGTTTTTTGACTCTAGATAGCTGGATTTTGACTGCTGCAAAGACATTTTTTTTAAAAACAATTTTACGAAAAATTGGGAACGCGCGGGGGATACTTGTATTGAATGCCCCCCCCCAGATTCCTGTGGGGGGGGGGGGAGGCATTTGTCGCTGATGCCCCCCCTGGATCCGCCAGTGCCAACAATTATCACCTTTTTAAACTTGCCCCCCCAAGTGACCGGTTTTTGCCTTGACTGGGGGGGGGGGGGTAGGAGGCGTGACTGGGGGGGGGGGGTGCCCCCGCAGTTAACATGTTAGACGAGTCCCTGCCCCTTGGGCTGATACATATAGATTATAGAACCTTTCGATTTGTTAGGGCCTAGTTATCCAGACAAAAACAAATAAAGGAGAAAAAAAATCCGCGCCGCTACGCGGCGCAAATCAATCAGTGATCTTCTCCAGTACAAAAGGGTCTAATATAGACTGTAGCGTACCCAGGATTCACTCCAGGAGGGGGAAATTCTTGCTCAGGGGGCATAAAGTACCCCACCAAAAAAAAATCACCGGATTTGGCCCACTATATTTTTAAAAGGTTTTTTTTTCTTTTTTTTTAAATCAACAAAATCATTCATTGTTTCGACCAAAAGGGCACGTACAGACCTTCAAGAGGGGGGGGGGGGGGGGCAATTGCCCCGTTTGCCCCCCACCCCTTCCTTGTGTACGCCTATGAATATAGACTGTACACACTGACGGCCACAAGGGGGATATGGGGCCATGGCCCCACCTTTGACCTCAAATGAGGGGGGGGGGGGCAACATGTCTTCTGACACCACCTTTTGCTCCAGACATATTGTCTCGTTTTGACCCTGCATGGTGGTTCCAATAGCAAAAATTAGTTTTCCGATCCGCTCAAAACCTCAAATTTTGGCGCCCCTTTGCGGCGCAATAATAGTTTATCGCATGCATAAGATTTACTGCTTGTAAAAAAAACGGCTTCCAACCCTCCCCCCACCCTGGTCACGAACCTCGACTTCCGTCTTGGTCAATTCTTCATCAGCCGTTTGCGGCCGCCCTTGACTGTACAAATAATATATTTTAGCACCATCCGTGGCACTTTAAATGATAGAAAGGGTACGACTGACATTGCAAATACCTATAGCCAACGTTGTCAATTAAAAACAAAAAGCTGAAATAGGGACACCCTCAAAATATAGTGGACCAAATCCGTTGAGTTTTCAGATTTGGGTATAGGTAGGAGCACCACTGCAATTGATGACCTCCCCCCTCTTGAAGATTGTCTGGATCCGCCCCTGCCCTCCCCCCGTCAGTCCTCCCTCCAGCTAAATATCCCTACCTCAACACACTCCCCCCCCCCACACCCCTGGGGCGGCAGGCACAGCGTCATGACGACAAAGTCTGGCGGCCCGCGTGCTTGCGTAGCCTAATTACTGAGCGCGAGTAAACATACGATCGACCGTCCGGCCGGCCGGCCTGTGGATGTCGGAAATGGGACTCCGGCACCGAGAAAACCACCGCGCGGGACTCCGATACCGAGAAGCCACGACTCGTGTGTGACTGGCCATAAACACCGTCTACTGACTCAGATCTGACTCTAACTGAGTCAGTAGACCGTCTACTGACTCAGATCTGACTCTGTAACTGAGTCAGTACACCGTATACTGACTCAGATCTGACTCTGTAACTGAGTCAGTAGACCGTCTACTGACTCAGATCTGACTCTGTAACTGAGTCAGTAGACCGTCTACTGACTCAGATCTGACTCTGTAACTGAGTCAGTAGACCGTCTACTGACTCAGATCTGACTCTGTAACTGAGTCAGTAGACCGTCTACTGACTCAGATCTGACTCTGTAACTGAGTCAGTAGACCGTCTACTGACTCAGATCTGACTCTGTAACTGAGTCAGTAGACCGTCTACTGACTCAGATCTGACTCTGTAACTGAGTCAGTAGACCGTATACTGACTCAGATCTGACTCTGTAACTGAGTCAGTAGACCGTATACTGACTCAGATCTGACTCTGTAACTGAGTCAGTAGACCGTCTACTGACTCAGATCTGACTCTGTAACTGAGTCAGTAGACCGTCTACTGACTCAGATCTGACTCTGTAACTGAGTCAGTAGACCGTATACTGACTCAGATCTGACTCTGTAACTGAGTCAGTAGACCGTCTACTGACTCAGATCTGACTCTGTAACTGAGTCAGTAGACCGTATACTGACTCAGATCTGACTCTGTAACTGAGTCAGTAGACCGTCTACTGACTCAGATCTGACTCTGTAACTGAGTCAGTAGACCGTCTACTGACTCAGATCTGACTCTGTAACTGAGTCAGTAGACCGTCTACTGACTCAGATCTGACTCTGTAACTGAGTCAGTAGACCGTATACTGACTCAGATCTGACTCTGTAACTGAGTCAGTAGACCGTATACTGACTCAGATCAGACTCTGTAACTGAGTCAGTAGACCGTCTACTGACTCAGATCTGACTCTGTCACTGAGTCAGTAGACCGTATACTGACTCAGATCTGACTCTGTAACTGAGTCAGTAGACCGTCTACTGACTCAGATCTGACTCTGTAACTGAGTCAGTAGACCGTCTACTGACTCAGATCTGACTCTGTAACTGAGTCAGTAGACCGTCTACTGACTCAGATCTGACTCTGTAACTGAGTCAGTAGACCGTCTACTGACTCAGATCTGACTCTGTAACTGAGTCAGTAGACCGTCTACTGACTCAGATCTGACTCTGTAACTGAGTCAGTAGACCGTATACTGACTCAGATCTGACTCTGTAACTGAGTCAGTAGACCGTCTACTGACTCAGATCTGACTCTGTAACTGAGTCAGTAGACCGTATACTGACTCAGATCTGACTCTGTAACTGAGTCAGTAGACCGTCTACTGACTCAGATCTGACTCTGTAACTGAGTCAGTAGACCGTATACTGACTCAGATCTGACTCTGTAACTGAGTCAGTAGACCGTCTACTGACTCAGATCTGACTCTGTAACTGAGTCAGTAGACCGTATACTGACTCAGATGTAAGGAGATGTTTGACTCCGTCTACTGACTCAGATGTAAGGAGATGTTTGACTCTCCTGCAGATGCATGGAGGAACACGATTAATTTATTTCATTTTTTTCCTCTTCCCAGCTAGCCCCAAGGCTAGCTGGGAAGTTAACTGGTGTTAACTGGAAGTGGAAGTAGACGGTCTACTGTTAACTGGAAGTGGGAAGTTAACCGGGGGAAGTTAACTGGTGAGCTAGCCAGGTCAAATGTTTTAACGTTACGTTAAGCCGGCTAATGTTGTCCGGCACAGAAAGCAGAAACAAAGACAAAGGCAAAAGGTTTTACGTTAAGGAAATAGTTCACCTTCGGAACATTTTTCAGAACACAATTTTATTATATTTTGTAATACAGTTTCTTTTTTTTTCCTTTTCAAAAATGGTCCTACATCGCGCCAATTCAGGACAGAAGGTCGTAAATTATTAATTTTATGGTGTGCGTTATTGGTCTGCGCATGCTCCCTGGCAGTGCTGGCACTTTCAGACGGTACGGTACATCATATATGCGCCGCATTCCTTCGTCAAAAAGTCAAATATCTTCGGCTGGAGAGTCTTTTCAGCCAAGAAAAGCTGCAGATAAGGATTTCTCAACACGGGCTACAAAACTGCTATTTCAGTTAAAACCCCCATGTTGAAGGTGAACTATTTCCTTTAAACCGGCTCATGATCGTCCCGTGCAAATAGCGAGAGGGAGGCCGAAACAAGGAACACAAACATTCAACACACAAGCAGGCATACACTAAAAAGTTCTAGAAACGATTCTAGTTAAAAGAAAAAAAAGAAATAATAAATACAAAATTAATTAATTAATTAATCCATGAATAAATATATTAATCAATCAATCAGTCAAATTCAACACAAAATTATAAAAAAAAAATATTAGGCGGGGCGGGTGACAGGCCCAGGTCGGATCTGGTCGGTGGTTGTGTGGGTGTTCGGAGTGTACTCAACATAACTTCTACCGCAGCCGGTCCCGCGGGGGTGCAATTATCTGCCGTCTAACCCTATTTGTAACAGGCTCCTGGCTACCCCTATTTGTAACAGGAGGGGGAGGGCGGATTCCGCCCCCCCCCCCCCCCCCCCCACGGAGATCTCGAGATCTACCCGTCCTATTTTCAAAAATGAAACGGTGTTTGGTTCTCCTCAACACGATCTACATTTCTAAATAATAATACAAATCAAAATTTTCGATAGGGGGCAACAGGGGGGAAAAAACTACAAATTTTAGTGGTATTTTTGATCCAACATAGCTTTCATGTTTATCGACCGATTTTAATACAACTAATAGTAATCGATAGAGATTGAATAGGAAAGTGATATATGATGGTGACGTTCGAAAATTCAAAAATCATAGGCGTGTGCAGGTCACTCAATATGGGGGTGAAGTAAATGCGTAATAAAACCATTTTATGAGGTTGTTTTTTGATAAATGAAATGGTATGTGATTGTGACATTAGACAAAACAGTTATACATTATATTTTTGCCATAGGCGGTACCAGGTTAGTGAAAAAGGGAGGTCAAATTGGAAAAAAAAATATTAACCGCAGACAAGTTGCTACCCAGCACTATAAATATGTCACTGATCGTAGATGGTTCCTTTTTACATGTTTTACTTCATTATAGGCGTATCTAGGATCCAAACTGGGGCGGCGAAAGACCTTTTGATAAGTATATAATCCGCTATAATGATACTAACTAGTCAACAGTGACTATTTCACTTACAACTTCAATTAACATTGCTTCCCCCCTTTTTACCCTACCTGGACTCGCCTCTTATCTTATAATCGTTCTTAGAGTAGCCTGTGGTGCGTGTTTAATCCGAAAACTGCAGTATGTTATGTCATTGTACGCCCATGCCTCTTAGTATCCTTGCAATAATATGACCTACTTTCTTCCATTCCTGAGCGCGCCTCTGCAAAAAAATGACTTAATTCCCTTTTCTGGCATCATATGGGCATATATCATTATAAGCTAAACGTCTATTGCGCCGTTATCGCTGGCATATCGTCATCACCATGCCAGTCACCCCCCTTTTCATGTGCCTGAACACGCCCCTGAAACTCTATATGTAATAAATTATGCAAATAATGAAATCAGAAGCTATCTTTTACATCTTGATAGCTATAAATGCCCCTTGCATTGCTCTATTGGCTTCCCGCCAAGCATTGAATACTTCCTGGAACCCTCCCCCCCCCCTTTTCAAGCCCTTGAAACCGCCTCTGCCATGCAATTTTTATGATATTTCATTAACATCAACTAATTTGTACTTGTTGCAATCACCGTAAACCGATGTAACTCCTTCATGCTTGAGGCAGTTAGGAAGAAACCGTGAAGATCGCATTTCCGTATTATCGCCAAATGTCGCCTCCGAACCCACCCAAAACTGGGCCCTGGAACCGCCTCTGTTCAGGTTAAGAACCCAAAATTTTGACTCCAAATGCGGTATTCAATTCTAGGAAAAGTCCCAAAATTTCATTGGTTTGCTCGCAGCCGTTCTGGAGATATCTGCGAAAAACATGAGGGGGGGGGGGGGGGCGGAATCCGCCCCCCCCCCCTGTTACAAATAGGGCTAAATGTCCGGTTTTGAATATACACTCCCGGGAAACGTGTGCAGCGAGCTATGTTGATGTACCTGGCCTCTATCTCAGGATTGGAGCACACTCCAAATCAGATCTGGTGTGCCCAGATCGGATCTAGTTGGTGGTAGTGTGGGTGTTCTGAGTGTGCTCAATATAACTCTGCCGCGGCCGGTCCCACGGGGATGCAATTCTCTGCCGTCTATGACGGTTTTGAATATACACTCCCGGGAAACGTGTGCAGCGAGTTATGTTGTATGTATCTGGCCTCTATCTCAGGATTGGAGCACACTCAGCAATGTGTGCAGTGATAGTGGTATTGTGGGTCGGTGCGATGCCGTGAGTGAGAGCCTAATCGCACTGACCCGCCCTTGCACTGACCAAGGGCCAAGCAATGAGGGAGTGGGGTGTGATATCCAGTGTTAGGTGACGCCTGGCGGCCAGAAGCTCCCTGGGCCTGGGGATAACATATAATAATAGTATAATACAAAATGATATAAAATAAGATAGTATAAAGTAGAATAAGTAGAGATGTGTAGTGACCTAATGTGTAGTGTATTCCGCCGGGAAAAGTCCTAATTAATAAACAACAAACGGAGCCTAGCCAAGGGAAAACCTGTGCGTTTTTGCCAAATTGCACAGTAAAACCCCATATTATTACGTTATATAAATAGTTATAATCTGATGTGTGAAGAAAATCATAAAGAAGTGTGAGTAAATCAGGATGGGAGTCACCAAGTAGGATAGGGAGTGTTAGGCCTTAGGGGCAGCCGATTAGCAGCTGTGTAACGTAATGTGGGTTGTCGTGCTGTGTGATATAATGGGCATGTGAGGAGGAAGTGTTTGATTGTGTGACATATGGGTGGCGGTTCTTGAGCTGTGACGTATGAGGGTGTGATTTTGGTGTGACATAACCTAAGCCGAGCAATAATCATTTATTTTAAACGAGTATGCTGATTTGATGACGGCCAGTGCGCGAGAACAGGTTTTAATAGGTTATACATTAAAATGGACAATGCGGTCCCAGCCTCGCTGGATAAATGCTAAGAAGCTAGATTGGATTAAATTAAAGTGATCAGAAATGGGGAAATGGGCAAATGATTTCGGGGAGGTTCTTGCAGACTGGCCTTGGCGGCGGAGTCAGCTTGAGCATTGCCTGGGATACCGGAGTGACCCGGTATCCGCTGGAATTTGATTGTGGTTGAATTAGGCAAAGAAGACATAAGACAGACAGCGAATCTGATCTATTAACCCTATTTGTAACAGGGGGCGGGGGGCGGGGGGGGGGGGGGGGGGGGGAGGGGGCGGGTGGATTCAGCCCCCCCTCATGTTTTTCGCAGATATCTCCAGAACGGCTGCAGCAGGTCCATGAATTTTGGGACTTTTCCCAAAATGAATTTTCACATACGAAGTCAAAATTATGAGTTCCTAACCTGAACAGAGGCGGCTCCAGGGCACGTTTTGGGAGGATTCTGCGGCGACATTTGGCGATAATACGGAATTCGATACTCACGTTTCTTCCTAACTGCCTCAAGTATAAAGGAGTTACATCGGTTTACGGTAATTGAAACAAGTGAAAATTAGTTTATGTTAATGAAATATCATGCAAATTTCATGGCAGAGGCGGTTTCAGGGGCTTGAAAAGGGGAGGTTTCTAGGAAGTATTCGATGCTTGGCGGGAAGCCAATAGAGCGATGTAAGGGGCATTTATAGCTATCAAGATGTAAAAGATAGATTCTCTTTCCATGATTTGCATAATGTATTACATATAGAGTTGCAGGGGCGTGTTCAGGCACATGAAGGGAGGGGGTGACTGGCATGGTGATGACGACATTCCAGCGATTACGGCGCAATAGACGGTTATTTTATAATGATATATGCACATATGAGGACAGGAGAGGGAATTACGTCCTTTTTGTGCAGGGGCGCGCTCAGGAATGGAAGAAAGGGGGTCATAGTATTGCAAGGAAACTAAGAGGCATGGGCCTACAATGCCATAACATACTGCAGTTTTCAGATGAAACATGCATCACAGGGTACTCTACGAACGATTATAAGATAATAGGCGAGTCCAGGTAGGGTAAAAAATGGGTTAAGCAATGTGAATTGAAGTTGTAAGTGAAATAGTCACTGTTGACTAGTTAGTATCATAATAACGGATAATATACCTATCAAAAGGTCTTGCGCCTCCCCAGTTTTGATCCTGGATACGCCTATGATGAAGTACAACATGCAAAAAGGAACTTTATACAATCAGACCTGAAGATGGGCCACGTCTTAAACTGTCGTCTCTTTTGTCTCATTTTTGTATTAATATATTACATAGTATGAGGCTGTGGTTTTTATTAACTCTATAATCAGTAACGTATTTATAGTGCTGGGTAGCAAATTGCCTGCGGTTAATATTTTTTCCTATTTGACCTCCCTTTTTCACTAACCTGGTACCGCCTATGGCAACACAAATATGTGTTATAACTGTTTTGTCTAATGTCACAATAACACACGATTTCATTTACAAAAAAAATGGTTTATTACGGATTTATTTCACCCCCATATTGAGTGACCTGCACATGCCTATGATTTTTGAATTTTCAAAAGCCACCGCCATATATACAATTCAATCTATATCGATTCTCATTGGTTGCGTTAACATCGGTTGATAAACATGACAGATGTGTTGGATCACAAATACCTCTAAAATTTGTAGTTTTTGCCGCCCCCCCCCCCTGTTGCCCTCCTATAAAAACAAATTCGGATTTATTTGTATTCTTTAGAAATGAAGATCGTGTTGAGGGCAATCAAACGCCGTTTGATTTTTGTTTAATTGGACGGGTAGATCTCGAGATCTCGGGGGGGGGGGGGGGGGCGGAATCCACCCCCTGTTACAAATAGGGGTAGCCAGAAGCCTGTTACAAATAGGGTTAAGGGATGTGCAGAATTGTGGATGGAAGATAGTGCAAACAGAGAAGCCCGATAATCGGTACAAATGACAGGCTGGCTGATGGCGCGGTGTTGAATGTGGCGAATTCAGATAGAATGGCAACTAGTTCAGCGGAGTAAACTGAATGGTGGTCAGAAAGACGATATTTAAATACGACATGATTTACTGTGAAGGCGGCTCCCGTGCGACCATCGGCACGCGATCCGTCTGTATAAATGAATGTGTAATTGGGGTGCATGTCTGTAAATTCTAGGAGCATTGATTGAATATCAGCAAGATGAGTGTCTGGTTTAGATGTAGGGAAAAGTAAATTGATGTCGAGCGGGCGATATGTCCAAAATGGAGTGAGGCTGGGTGCAAGCAAGATTGATGGAGGTGTTAAGTTGTAAATTTTGAGGGCATGCTCGATACGAATGCTGATTGTGGGGTTTCGGTGCTGAGCGTTTGTGAGGATTCTGTTTGTGGGGAGATGTGTTAGTATGTAGTATGTTGGATGTAAAGGACGGGAGGCCGCGAGCACGTAGAAGCGGAGCAGCAGCGGAGAAGCGGAGCAGTACGTGCGGCGTCGTGCGAGTGGAGGAATGTTTGTGTCTGTGTTGAGGTTGATTGTGGGTGTCGTGCGAAGGGCTCCGGTGGCAATTCGTAGGGCGGTGTTTTGTATTGTTTCGAGTCGTTCGATGTGAGTTGAGGATATTTCGTCAAACAGAAAAGCATTATAGTCCAGTATGGGACGAATCAGAGATGTATACAGGCGGAGTAGGGTGCGCCGGTCAGCATCCCACTCTCGCCCTGCTATACATTTTAATATATTTAGACGGCGGGAGCAACCTGCAACGTTGTTTAATATCAGCGAAGTGCGCGGTGAAATTGAGGCGTCTGTCTAACGTGATGCCCAAGTACTTGAAGGTTTTGACTACAGGGATAGATTCGTTATTTAAGGTTAGAGGGGTTCAGGGCAGGATATATTAACACGCGCCCTGGAGGGCCTCTGACAATTACACGCCCTGGAGGGGGGCGGATTTCGCCCCCCCCTATTATCTCGAAAACCACGCAACGTAGCGACAAGCCGGAACGGCGTTAGATAGCTCGAGACAAGCTCTTTCGAAAGTATTTCGTTAATTGTTTTCTTCAGGTCAATATTGAGGTCACCAGAGGTCATCAAGGGTCAGATTTTCAAGTTTTCAAGACTTCGGTTCGAACACCCCCAAATATCTTGGGAACTATGATAGTTAGCAGCAAACGGAAAAAAAGCAATGGAAAGTCATTGAAAAATGCAATCGACATAGGTGTCCTCAGATTTGAGTTCAGGTCAATAGTTTAGGCTCCAGAGGTCATCGAATGTCAAAAAGGTGATTTTGTTTTCAAAACTGTTTTCCCCAAATAACCTTTTACCTAATACAGATAAAGCAATAATGTTTACGCCATCGCGTGTGTCTTGTCAAGGCGCTTCGAATCATATTCATGGTGACCGCGTTAGGTCAACGGAGAAATTTGATCTCAGGTCAAGGTCAAGTGGTGACTCAAGTTGGTCATGTTGCATATTGAGAGACGTGTCTCGACGAGACAAACATTTTGGTACCGTTTTCTCTGCTCTATCTTCATTATGTCGATAGTTATTGATAAAACCGTGTTGGCGGTCACAACATTGACCTGACCTTAGGTCACCGATATTAGAAATCCGAGATAAAAAATTGTTGGTATCTATGACTTTATGAAGTCCTGCAAGATTGAAACCGATCGGCGTAAAACTGTGGCTGTGGTACTACTGCAAACGTTTTGGAGTTGAGGTCATCACGTGACCTGGTCTGGTGACCTGACCTGAGATGACCTGAGGCCAAGAATTTTACATAATGCGGGACGTTCATTTATAAACAGGTATACAAAAAACAGCGGCGCTGCGCGCCGCCGTTTTTGCGCTATCTTCGAAAAACCGGAGGGGTGGGCGGATTTCGCCCCCCCCCTCCAGGGCGCGTGTTAAGGTTGTTTAGAAAAGATGAGGCAAGCTGCAGGGGAGATCTGTAATCGCCTCTGGAGACACCAGTCGTTAATATGATTAAGGGCGAGTTGAATGATTTGATTGGCGCGATCGACGCTAGGGCGGGAGATCCAGACCGCTAAGTCGTGTGCATAAAGTGATTATTTAAGTTGGAGGGAAATGTTGTGAATTTCGCCAAAAACGTCGTTAATTAAGATTAAGAAGAGAGTTGGTGAGATTACGCATCCCAGAGGGACACCATGCTGCTGAGCCTCTGGTGCTGAACAGGTGTTTCCGCAGCGGACCGAGAAAGAACGTTCTATTAACAAGTTTTTGATGAACGTGGCAAGACGACTGCGTATGCCAATTTTATGTAGTTTAATTAGCAAGGCAGAATGATGTACTGTATCAAAGGCGGCTTTAAGATCGAGGAAAAGGGCTACTGTGACGTATTTGGATTGGAAACCGCGCTGTGTTGAGTCGATTAAGGAGACAAGACTGTCCGTTGTAGAGGTCCAGGGAGAAAGCCGTTTCGATGGGGCGATAACAGGGGCGGATCTATATTTTTTTTCGATGGGGGAGGGCGGCCGACCCTGGGGGCGGCATTTTCGCCGTGTAGGGGGCGCCATGGGTCTACAGGGGGAGCCAAAGGTTATACAAAAAACAATCCTGCAAAAATGGCAAATTCTCTTACGCTTAATTATTCGCAGTTTGTCTTTTCGAGGCAAAAAATATAATAGAAAAAATGATAATGGATATATTTGTAAAGCACTCTCACGTGAAGGTATGTCGTCCGTCAGTAGCACGCATTTTCACGTATATTCATTTCACGCAGCACGTATATTCGAGTGCGATCATGGATGTGCCTAGGTCTGTCACGGATAGGTCACTCACCTCTCTCTGGCCTGCCGAAATAAACCCCTTCTCTTTAGCCTGACGAATCCCCCCCCCCCTCTCCCTCTCTCTCTGTCCTCTCTGACCTTCCGAAATCTACATAACTCTCTGGTATGTGTTTATTTAACGACGCATTTACTGGGAACTCCGTTCTGCTGAAACTCACCCACTCCTCTCTCCGGCCAGTCGAAATTATCTCATCCCTCTCCTTAGTTTACCTAAATCCACCCTGCCTGCCCTTTTTTCGGCCTACCGAAATCCACCCGCTCCTCTCCCCGGTCTGCCGAAATGTACGCTATCTCTGGCCAACACAAATATATTGACTCCTCTCTCCGGTCTGTTTCTCCACTTCATTAGTTCGATCAACGTAAGAGGCTTCTTGGCTCAGAAGTCAGAGGTGCCTCAGTTTTAAAGACACCCTCATCGCAAGGCCTTCTGGCTTTGGAGGCAGCTCCGCTTCAATAGTTCGGACCTTTATACCCAAGTACTTTTAACCTGGGGCGTCGCCAACAAGGGGCCTGGAAGCCGGGCCCGCCAGGATCGCTCCGGCCGGAGTCCCCCCCCCTTCCCCCAGTTCCCAGGATTTTAGCATTAGCCCTATAGGGCTAGCCCACTAAACCTCTGGCTGCCCAAACTCAAAATGTTGTGGCGGCGCCACGGCTGGAATGACAACAATGGCCCTTCCGAACTCTCTGGTATGTGTTTATTTAACGACGCATTTACCGGGAACTCCGTTCTGCTGAAACTCACCCACCCCTCTCTCCGGCCAGTCGAAATCCTCTCATCCCTCTCCTCAGCCTCCGGCTAATGACGGCGCCCTCTGGCCAGTGACAGCGCCCCTTCGGCTAGCGACGGCGCCCATATGGCCAGTGATGGCACTCCTCCGGCCAGTGACGGCACTCTTGCGGCCAGTGACGGCGCCCCTCCGACTAGTGGCTAAGTACCCATTGTCAAACACATTTATTCGATCACTGTCAGCATCACTGTCAGCCACCATGAATACCATACCGATGCTTTCGACTGATACCTGGTCAAGCGGCGTCTGATGGAAGTGGTAGACAATAAGGACGGAGAGGCGCCTCTCTGCCAAATTGCATCGTAGCCACGTCTTTGCGGGGATACCCTTGACAGGGATGACCTGCGTCGGTGGCAGCGGCCTGAGTCAGATGAAGTCAGTGCGCAGGGAGGACCGCGCCGAAGGTTTGTGACAGTAAAGCTGTCGACTTTAAATTCCACCTATGAGCAAATATTGCGCGATCGGATATGGTCCATGCAAACAGCTCTGCTTCGCGAAGGGCGCCAACACCAGAAACACATTCAAACGTAAGGTTTGAACCAAATAAAAATATGCTCCCAACTTTAGCTGACAGCACGAGGAATAGGATAGACCGTAAGTCCAGTAGCTTTCTCGTCTCGGCATCAAACTTTTTTGGGAGGGAAAGTCATTTAGGACAGCCCCTGTCTCGTCCGGAGTGATATACTCATTCTACCTCAATTGAAAGAATAGCATCACTGCAACTATTGTTCTTTTTGTCTTCCATGAGTGACACTGAGTTGCGTGCGCAGAAATTCACAAAGGGTCGGCTTCAGGGCCATTACTCGGTCATTTGTCAGCCTGTGGGCCCTTACGTTCGGTCTGAGGGGCCTTTGGTTGGCACGAGGGGCTCACGGTCAAGTTTAGGGGATCCTACGGCGCCACGAAGGGGAACTTGGTCGGCCTGATGGGCCCACAGTCAACCTGAGCGGTCCTCGGTCGGCTTGAGAGGGCCTCGATCGGCATGAAGGATAACTTGGTCGGCTTGAGCGGGTCCCCTGTCGACCCTCGTTCGGCATGAGGGTCCCTTAGATGGTTTAACCCGCAAGTTACTGGGGTATATTTAATAACGCGACTTACTGGGGGGCTATTTTTAGCCCCCCCTCTGATCTACGGAACTACTGGACCGAATGTAAAAATCAAAACGGCATTCGATAGCCCTGTGAAATTTATCGAGGGAAACATAATTTTGTTGACCTCGGGGTCACCGATGACGTCACAGGTCAGGTCAAGTACAAAATGTTTGACCGTGTCAAAAGGTCTCGATGGATGGAATTGTCGCGCAAAATTGCGATATTAAACGCATAAACTGTCGATAAATCGGTATCATTCGTGTGTCTGACACTTCTAAGTACCTTTCTAAGCTGTTTATGACCTTGGGTCAGGTCAAGATCATCCGAGGTCAAACTGCAGATTACGGTCATTATGCGTTGTAACACATGTTTATGGGTTTGTTTTTCGTCTAGAACGCGAAAAATGACCTTAGAACATTGTTTGTTCCATATAAATATAAGTAAAAAGCAAAAATGGAAATGCGTTTTTTATGCATAGTAATGCTGTGAGAAGTGGTCGATTTTTGTCATTTAAAGGTGATAACTCGGTCATTTTTAAAGATATCGACTTTAAATTTGGTACACATATTCACCGCATACGTCTCGATCACATATATTCCGGTTCTTTGATATGTTTTTTTGTTGTTGAAAATTTTGTAAAAACAAAAAAAATGTATTTGGATTTCTCAAAATTTTGAATTTCGAAACAACTCAAAAATCCGAGACAGCAGTTTGATAGCCTGGTCTATTTTTTAGTAATTTGATTTATAACAATTTAGTTTATCTCAAATATCGTACCTTTGACAGCGTTTTCCGCAAACCATTATTTTGCAACAAAAACCGAAGAACATGACGTCACTCTGACGTCATTCCCGGTTGATCTATCATAGCCTCATATTTTTTCCGTTTGCCAACATGTGTAGAATTGATGTGAGAGAAGGTACTGCAAGTTTAGTGACGATAACAGTGTTCGTTTAGGAGTTATTGCAAAATAACGGGAGGGGGGGGGGCAAAAAATAGCCCCCCCCCCCCAGTAACTCGCGGGTTAAGGCCCCTCCAGATATTTATAGGCCTGACAGAACCCTTGCCATGCCTGGACGGACCCCAGGCTGGACTGAGAGGGCGATTGTCGAGGCCTGAGAGGGCCGCACCTCCGGTCGTCACTGGCCGGAGAGGCACCGTCATTGGCTGGAGGGGCGCAATCACTGGCCGAAAGGGCGTCATCGCTGGCCACAGGGGTGCCGTCACTAGTCGCAAGAGTGCCGTCACTGGCCGGAGGAGTGCTATCACTGGCCAGATGGGCACCGTCACTAGTCGAGGGGGCGATGTCACTGGCCAAAGGGGCGCCGTCATTAGCAGGAGGGGCGCCGTCACTGGCCAGAGGGGCGCCATCACTGGCCATAGAGGCGCCGTCACTGGCCAGAGGGGCGCCATCACTGGCCATAGAGGCGCCGTCACTGGCCGGAGGGGCGCCGTCACTGGCCAGAGGGGCGCCATCACCGGCCAGAAGAGCGCCGTCACTGGCCAGAGGGGCGCCGTCACTGGCCGGAGGGGCGCCGTCATTAGCAGGAGGGGCACCGACACTAGCCAGAGGGGCGACGTCGCTGGCCAGAGGGGCCTATTTCCGCGCCTTCGGCGCGGAAATTTGTCTGCTTACGAGGCCATTCCGCGCCTCTGGCGCGGAGGGGGCGCCCTGCGCCTTCGGCGCAGGGGGGGGGGGGGGGTGCTCCCCGACGCCCCCCTGTATCCGCCCCTGGCTCTAGGAAGCATTGCTGACTAAGTAGGAAGATCTCTTATTGCTGCTTCGAACTTAAGAACAGTGATGGTAAAAGTGCTTTGAGTGGCCCCGACCAAAACTGGCACATATACAAAAATGACCCCAGCACAGCTGGAGCGCCGTCACTTTTTTTCTTCTTTTTTACTTCACATGAATGCCCTAACACCTGGCTGCATGCTCACATCATCCCTATATTTTAACCAGCGCCGTGCCGGGGGGGGGGGGGGGTTAGACACTCCCCATATGTTTTCCGCGGATAGCGGAAAAACGGCGACGTGCAGCGTCGCCATTTTTGGCACAGCTGTTTGTGCATCAATTGTCCACATTAAGTAAACAAAATCCTCGGGTCGGCTTAGGTCAGGCCACCATATCAGGTCACGTGACCCCACCTCCCAAAGAACTTGTGGTCGTATGTACCACAGTCACAGTTTTGGGATGATCGGTTTTACACTTACAGGATGTAATAAAGTCACATATATATACTATTCGTTTATCTTGGATTTTTAATATCAGCGACCTAAGGTCGGTTTAATTTCGTGACCTCCCCATTATAAGTCTAAGGTGAAATATTCAAATGCTTCCTATTCTAAGGAGACGCATGATATCAGTCAAGTTCCTTCTGGATCATGTTATTATAGGACATTCTTGATGATCTAGCTAGCATTTTTGTTCAGTGACCCCTACAGGGTCAGCCAAAGTCATCCGAGGTAACCAACAGTTTAATGTCAATAACTTTCGACATAATGACGATAGATAAGTGAAACCGACACAAATGTGTTTATCTCGTCGCGGAATGTCTTCCCATATGTAACATGACCTACTTGGGTCATCACCACTTGACCTTGACTTGAGGTCACATTTGTAAGTTCATCTGACCTGGTCAAAACTAATATGAGTCGAAGCGTCTTGACGAGTCAAGCACGATGGCGTCAACATTATTGCATTGCCATTATTAGGTAAAAAGCTATTCGTGATACACTTTTTAATAGCCTTTTTGACATTTGATGAAGCTCTGGAGCCTCAATTTTTGACCGCAGCTCAAATTAGAAGACATTCAAGCGAATGCAGTTTTCAAGAGTTTTCCATTGCCTTTTCCGTTTGTTCCTAGATATCATATTTGTTTGTGGTATCTGGGGGTTTCTGGAGTGAAGTCTTAAAACTTGAAAATCTGACCTTTGATGACCTCTGGTGACCTTAATATTGACTTGAGGAAACAATAATTGAAATACCGTCGAATGTGCTTGTCGAGAGCTTTTGATCTCTTTTTCTGCGTCTTTCTAGGCCTTTTAGTTTTCGAGTTAGAGGGGTGGGGTCCCAAGACAGTGCAATCCAAGATAAATGCCCCAAGGCAATCAAATCCATTGACCTGACAGTGGACCTCCATTGGACATGCATTAGTACCCCGGCCCCAGCTCCGGGAATCTGCTGTCCGGATTTCCCGCGCCGTGCCGGGGGGGGGGGGGGGGGGGGGGGGGCGTTTAGATGTCCCATGAGGCTTTGCGAGAATAGCGAACAAACAGCGGCGTACAGCGCCGCCGTTTTTGGCACAGCTGTTAAGGCATCAATTGCCCACATCTTGTAAAATTCTTGACCACGGGTCATCTCAGGTCAGGTCACCAGGCCTGGTCACGTGACCCCACCTCCAAAAACGTGTGCGGTCGTACCACAGTCACAGTTTTTGGCCCATCGATTTCGTACTTACAGGATTTCATAAGGGTAATGGTACCTACAATTCGTTTATCTGGGATTTTGTTTATATCGGTGACCTAAGGTCGGGTCAATTTCGTGACCTCCCCATTATAAGTCCATGGGGAAATATTAAAATGCTTCCTATTCTGAGGATACGCATGATATCAGCCCAATTCCTTGTGGATCTTGTTATTCTAGTCCATTCTTGAAGACCCAGGTTCATTTCTGGTTCAGTGACCCCACGTGTTGAATCTATCGTCCAAATTGTTTTGTTTTCGTCGGATTTTTTTGTTTGTTTAATATTATTGGCCATCAAGAGCTGAAACGCAACTGCTAATTTTAAAAAAAAAGTAAATGTACATACATACTGACGTGATGAATATGATGATTAAGTGAATAATGCATCTGAAGTGGTTTTGACGATCAGTATTTCTAAGGACATGATCGCTTAGCAAATTTCACAGGAATTACATAGTAACGATTTTTGCTGGAATTTGGAACCCCGAGTACTTCATGAGAAGGAGCATTTTGTCCCTGACCTTATCCATAAGGACAGAACACTTTACCACCCCTGCTTAAGAAATCATGGAAAGGAAATTTGTCACACATACTTTCCACCTTTTAGTCAAAAGTTGGACCCTTTAACTCTACACAATAATGCCGGTCGAAAATGTTTAACACACGCATCACAAAGTTGAACAATTACACTAAAACGATTAATTAGCACCAAAAATGGAGCCTAAGCCCCGCACCGTTCCTTACTCTCCGTCGCTTTCCGACCGTTAGCAGCCCACAGCCCTTGGCTTAGTTGGCGACATGTGGGCGTGGCCTCGGGCGGTGTGGTGCTATGCGGCGCAGTATAACCCCCAGAGCGACGCTCAGCTGGCGACCTGTGGGCGTGGCCTCGGCCGGTATGGTGCTATGCGGCGCAGTATAACCCCCAGAGCGACGCTCAGCTGCTGACCTGTGGGCGTGGCCTCGGCCGGTATAGTGCTATGCGGCGCAGTATAACCCCCAGAGCGGCGCTCAGCTGGCGACCTGTGGGCGTGGCCTCGGCCGGTGTGGTGCTATGCGGCGCAGTATAACCCCCAGAGCGACGCTCAGCTGGCGACCTGTGGGCGTGGCCTCGGCCGGTATGGTGCTATGCGGCGCAGTATAACCCCTAGAGCGGCGCTCAGCTGCCGACCTGTGGGCACTGCGGATCCAGGGGGGAGGGGGCAACCAGGTTATGCCCCCCCCACAGCCTGGAATGGGGTGCCAACATGTCTTTTGGCCCCCGAAACGTTAACAATTTATTGTAAAAATTGACTTTGCAGCAATCAAAATCCAGGTATCCACAGTGAAAAACTGGGAAATGTTGTAAAACACGGCTCTTACCATCAAATCTGGGGTTAAAAAACTCAACTGGACGAGAAAATAGCGGCCAACAAGCTGCCAGTCGGAATTAAAGCTCGAACATACGTTTTTTCCATGTAGGAAGAACACTTCATATGGTATCAATTTGGAATCCAATCTACACTCTATTTCGGCGCAAATGGTTGTCAAAAATGACGCGTTGCTTTTGTGAAAATAACTTCCCGGAACGAGTGACAGCGGTGTGTACAAAATGCACGTGTGATTCTCACGAAGGTCCCAATGCCGTTGCCACTCGGCCCAAATAATAATGTTATTGACGCGTCAAAATTTTGATTCAGCCAATAGAAATGGTATTGGGGAAAATGACCGAGATACAAACGGCAATTATGAAGCACTGATAACAGTGATGGGATGAATGGCACATGCATCTGTGCATTATGCATTGTGGCAATACAGTTTCAGCCACCTAGATGTTCAATAATTATCTTAAAAATAGATGCGATATTGCTTTAGAAGTGCATCAATTTTGTGATGCCTTGGCTCACCTGAATACATTTTTGTATTGAACTTAAAATCACTGCATCAAAATGTTGATGCAGTAACAGCATGGGTGAATAATTTGGTAAAAAAATAAGTTTTCATAATAATTTCATGTAATTACATTGCGAAATTAGTTTTATTTACTTATAAAATATAAACGTGAAAATGTGAAAAAGGTTATCTTAAGAAAATAACAGAAACATATTTGACGTAATTTGTCGCACGTGATGGCATCTCAATCTTTCCCGAAACAAACCAAAAAAACTTACGTAAACAGAGTTGTAACCGAGGTAGATGGAGTAAACAGTTGTGCATCAAATGGTGTGATTATTTTTGGAGACTGGTCATTTGCCATGGGGACTAGGTGTTTTTAGTGAAATGTCAATAATTGTGTCCATTTTTGTTATACAGTGCCTATGACAAGCTCCGCCCATTTTGCATAAAAAATTACGCGTCAATAAATTGATTTTGGACTTAGTGCCAGCAACTGAATGGCAATTGTGCAATTTAAAAAACTATAGTTAGGTACGTACCTAAGTTGAGATAGGTACTTCTAGCTCAAACCATATCAGAAGTATCTGCCCCCTCCCGGATGTTCTCAATAACCTGAAAACTATGATATATATAAACGTGAAACTTTCAGTACTTTATGCTGCATTAAGTATAAATGTTCTCACCAATTCTCAATAAAATTGAGGGAGTATTTTGGGAGATAATGACGTTTTTATGACGTCATGTCATGCCAATTTTGGTGGAAAAACGATAAAGGTTTGGAAAATCGTAGAAAATAGTGTTTTGAAGCAAATCGCAAATACAAAAAGTCAAAAGAATGGAAATTACATGTTCTTCACAACAGTAATCTCAGATTTCCACAATGTTTGGTTTTTAAACCCCAAAAATGAAAAAAATGGACTTTTGTGAATTTGAAAAGTGAATTTCTTAAGCTCGAATACCAAAATATGGTGAGCAGCCCAAATCCGCAGAGAAACAAATGGGAGTAACTTTTTGCCACAAAAAGTCCCCCCAACAAACAAAAAACGACGGCTGGATCCGCCAGTGCCTGTGGGCGTGGCCTCGGGCGGTGTGGTGCTATGCGGCACAGTATAACTCCCAGAGCGGCGCTCAGCTGGCGACCTGTGGGCGTGGCCTCGGGCGGTGTGGTGCTATGCGGCACAGTATAACTCCCAGAGCGGCGCTCAGCTGCTGACCTGTGGGCGTGGCCTCGGGTGGTGTGGTGCTATGCGGCACAGTATAGCTCCCAGAGCGGCGCTCGGTCGGCAAGGTCACCACAGAAACAAACACGTTGAGAAAGTTGTTATACGGCGCGTCCGTTATATCCTATACACATTTTATGTATAAAAATAAAACGCCGCGTATGTAATGCAGTAAGCTAAATGTCAGGATTTTGTGTGTCAGGAATGTCAGGATGTAAGGAATGTCAGGATGTCAGGATGTTTTATAGTTAATCACCATAAAAGGTTAATAGGTATTGATATTAGTCATACACGATATGAAACGATCTTTGGTGTTATTCCATTTTTCTACTAAGTGACCTAGCCTTCACCTATCAGCATCTAATATTACATTTCGCTAACCGTCAGAGCATACAATATTGACGATCAATGGAAAATGAGATACATTCGAGTGGTGTAAACCTGGCATAATTGGAAACCCACTCATCTTCTTGACGGATCTGAGACACATTTCTCGACAAACATTAGAACAAAAACGCGTTGCTCCGGTAAATATCTCATCAGTGTTTTCAAGAACTATAGAGCTTCTAGAGCTATATTCTTGATTTATATAGCTCTACAGGAGTATCCGATAGAACTCCGCCCACGATAACGAATAAGGCGGCTCTCACAAACTGGCAGTGTGTGGGCTGGTATATCCTCCAGGATGCTGCGCGCGGGTGTGATCTGTTAATAAAAGGGATTATACGGGTTTCCGTCCTGAAAGGAAATGCACTCTTTTGCAGTTGTATGAGCTTTAAACACGTTTAAGACATATAACAGGGACCTCAATGCTAATTTAGTCCATTATTTCAGCAATTATCAGCGTTAAAACTTGGGCGTTTTTCGAGACTTGTATCAGATAACGAGTACTTGATCGGCACTAATGTCCACCACTTTTATCTTAAGATCAATTTTAGAGTTTTAAATTATCTGCAAGTCCTACACTGGATCACACAATGATTATGCAATTCAAAACTTACGGGACTTTGTATTACTACACACTGTTCGTTCAGGTTTTGTGTGTTTTTTTTTGTGGTTGTCTTTCTCTGGCCTTTAGCGTTGAGAATTTGGTGGTGGCGTATTAACTTTTTGGCATGAAAATTCATGAAAAATATCGAATTTTATGGGAAAACTAGGTAGCTGTTGCTGTCGTTGGAACACAAGAAGTTTATTTTCTTTCAAATATTGCTTATTTTACCGGAAATATGCCATACGTGAGGTGTTTTTATTAGCATAAAAGAGATGACTGGCTCTGCCTCGGCCGGTCCTGCAGAAAGTACGCGGTGGCATCACCGCGCACTTTGGAATGTCCTTACGTGCAGAGGAGGCCATTTCCAGATAAATGTGGCTACCGTGGGACTTCTACCACCTTTATAAGTACGTTTTACTATGTAACTCAATTATTCTGGGAAAAACCCGTATAATCCCTTTAAACCGGAAAACCTGCGTAAAATCGACAATACGTCCCACCGTTACGAACGTGGCAATGCGGCAAAGCCACGACTCACCTCACGAGTGACCGTTCAAACAGCTTTGAGTTTCGCGACGCTGAAGAATCTCACAGACGCCAAGATTCTGGATTATGCCAAGATTCTGGATTATGCCAAGATTCTGGATTATGCCAAGATTGTGTGTTATGCCAAGATTCTGGATTATGCCAAGATTGCGTGTTCTTGGCCGTCTACAACGGGTATGCAGAGTTCATCACTCGTGGTTCAGCAATTTGCCAGCATTATAGCTTCTTTATAGATTATAGATGTCTGGGTTTCCCGTGATAAACACGTACCTTCTTTAGATAGACTTCAGGGTGGAATCTTGTCGCCTGTCGGTGATACCGGGTTATATTGGCAGACTCTATAAATGTTAATTGACGTCGGTTCACTCATGTCTTATAAATTTAACGCAGCGGATCACGTGTTGCTGGGCCCGGCCCGACCCGGGCACTCTCAGCTGACCTGACTCCGGCCGGTCAAGGTCACCACCGACAGGGCCGTTCAAGGAAACCACCGACAGAGCCGTTCAAGGTCACCACCGACAGGGCCGTTCAAGGTCACCACCGACAGGGCCGTTCAAGGTCACCACCGACAGGGCCGGTCAAGGTCACCACCGACAGGGCCGGTCAAGGTCACCACCGACAGGGCCGTTCAAGGTCACCACCGACAGGACCGTTCAAGGTCACCACCGACAGCGCCGGTCAAGGTCACCACGGGCACGGCCGGTCAAGGTCACCACCGACAGGGCCGATCAAGGTCACCACCGACAGGGCCGGTCAAGGTCACCACCGACAGGCCCGGTCAAGGTCACCACCGACAGGGCCAGTCAAGGTCACCACTGACAGCGCCGGTCAAGGTCATGGCTGGCAGGGGCGGCCACAGTTGCAAGGTACCGGGGCGCTGCATAAATTTGGAGTGAAATGTGTACTTGTTTTTTCATTCGCTTGTTGATGTTGACTGGACCGCTTGCTTCGTTTTGCATTGTACAAGATGTTTCTGAATTACGGTTTTCATCTGATTGATAATTGCATAGGTATGGTACGAAGACATTTTTGAATAGAAGGTGATACAAACATACCATGTGAAAATGTTGTATTATATAATATCAATTTTAGCTCAGCATTGAACATATAACCGAGCTCAGACTGGTCATATTCTCAGCTTAGCCTCAGCTCCTCTATTTCATCGCAAATTGCGAGTATTGGAGGGTCCTTTGCGAAGACTTCACAGTATTTCTGGCGCACTTGATCAATACTCACATGCAGCTCGCAACGATACAATTTAAATATATCATATATTCAAATATATGAACGTTCATCACAAAGACTTGTCTGCCATAATTGTTCAACGTTATCGATATCAGCTTAGTTATGGATTACATTCTTCGATTGTCCTCTTCTTTGCCACATCTACTCTCGCATGCATGCACAGATAAACGTCCGAGAACGCACCCACGAACTCATGAACAAATACACTCTACATACGCGCGCACATTTCGAGCACTCTCTACACAAAGCGTATCGTATCGTTTGACAGTCAGTATAACAGTGCCGTGGAGGTCTAAATATGCCCCACTCATCTCCGACGACGGATATGGCACTTCCTCTTGAACTCTTGGTACTTCCAGATGTCACCACCAGGTGTCACCACAAGATCCATCTCAGGATGTCGCCAACAGATGTTATTTCCAGATGTCACCATCAGATGTCACCAGGGAGGCGGAGAGTGCGGGTTGGACTCCACTGGACTCCGCAGCAGCTCCTGCAGCTCGTGTAGATCGGCGTTCTTTATCATCTCTGCGATACGGAGCTCCTCCGGCACACCTGCTCTCTCCTCCGACTCCCCCACTCTCTCCCGCGACCCCCGCCCTCTCTCCGCCGAACTATCCCTTCTCGGCGCCAGCAGTCCTCCCAATCTCTCCCTCGAAGCTCTCAGTTTCTCTGCCAAACCTTCCATCCTCTCTCTCGACCCTCCCAGCCTCTCTCTCGACCCTCCCATCTTCCCCACCATCTTCCCCGCCACCTCGACCGAAACCCCCCGGCTGGAGTCTCCATCTGTGGACGACCCGTCGCCTGCCCCCGCGCCCGACAGCTCCGCCCGCTCGGCCCGCTCGGCCCGCTCGGCCCGCTCCGCTCGGTCGGCCCGCTCCGGCGGAGGGCTCAAACTGCCTATCTCAGGCAGGAAGGTTGTATACCCTCCGGACTCGCGAATCGACAGCCCGGAGAGGTCGAGGTTCTCGGGGCGGGGTTTGGACCGCGGACAGGGCTCTGGGTCGGTGGTGACGGCCGAAGTCAGGGGCACAGCGTCGGCGGCAGATTTGTCTTCTGCGGGTGGAGTCCGATGGCGACTGGTAGGAGGGCAGCAGCAGGATAGAGCAGCTGAAGTGATGATGGTGAGGAGACTCTGCGGGCAGGACAACAGCGGTCAGAACTCAGAGGGGAGCGGCTCGTGATGGTGAGGAGACTCTGCGGGCAGGGCAACAGCGGTCAGAACTCAGAGGGGAGCCGCTCGTGATGGTGAGGAGACTCTGCGGGCAGGACAACAGCGGTCAGAACTCAGAGGGGAGCTGCTCGTGATGGTGAGGAGACTCTGCGGGCAGGACAACAGCGGTCAGAACTCAGAGGGGAGCTGCTCGTGATGGTGAGGAGACTCTGCGGGCAGGACAACAGCGGTCAGAACTCAGAGGGGAGCCGCCCGTGATGGTGAGGAGACTCTGCGGGCAGGACAACAGCAGTCAGAACTCAAAGGGGAGCGGCTCGTGATGGTGAGGAGACTCTGCGGGCAGGACAACAGCGGTCAGAACTCAGATGGGAGCTGCAGTGATGGTGAGGAGACTCAGCGGGCAGGACAACATTGGTCAGAACTCAGAGGGGAGCGGCTCGTGATGGTGAGGAGACTCTGCGGGCAGGACAACACCGGTCAGAACTCAGAGGGAAGCCGCTCGTGATGGTGAGGAGACTCTGCGGGCAGGACAACACCGGTCAGAACTCAGAGGGAAGCCGCTCGTGATGGTGAGGAGACTCTGCGGGCAGGAAAACACCGGTCAGAACTCAGAGGGAAGCGACTCGGTGTCATTGAGGAGACTCTGCGGGCAGGACAACACCGGTCAGAACTCAGAGGGGAGCGGCTCAGTGTCATGGTGAGGAGACTCTGCGGGCAGGACAACAGCGGTTAGAACTCAGAGGGGAGCTGCAGTGATGGTGAGGAGACTCTGCGGGCAGGACAACAGCGGTCAGAACTCAGAGGGGAGCGGCTCGTGATGGTGAGGAGACTCTGTGGGCAGGACAACAGCGGTCAGAACTCAGAGGGGAGCTGCAGTGATGGTAAGGAGACTCTGCGGGCAGGACAACAGCGGTCAGAACTCAGAGGGAGCGGCAGTGATGGTGAGGAGACTCTGTGCGGGCAGGACAACAGCGGTCAGAACTCAGAAGGGAGCGGCTCGTGATGGTGAGGAGACTCTGCGGGCAGGACAACAGCGGTCAGAACTCAGAAGTGAGCGGCTCGTGATGGTGAGGAGACTCTGCGGGCAGGACAACAGCGGTCAGAACTCAGAAGGGAGCGGCTCGTGATGGTGAGGAGACTGCGGGCAGGACAACAGCGGTCAGAACTCAGATGGGAGCGGATCGTGATGGTGAGGAGACTCTGCGGGCAGGACAACAGAGGTCAGAACTCAGAAGGGAGCGGCTCGTGATGGTGAGGAGACTCTGCGGGCAGGACAACAGCGGTCAGAACTCAGAAGGGAGCGGCTCGTGATGGTGAGGAGACTGCGGGCAGGACAACAGCGGTCAGAACTCAGATGGGAGCGGATCGTGATGGTGAGGAGACTCTGCGGGCAGGACAACAGCGGTCAGAACTCAGAGGGGAGCGGCTCGGTGTCATTGAGGAGACTCTGCGGGCAGGACAACAGCGGTCAGAACTCAGAGGGGAGCCGCCCGTGATGGTGAGGAGACTCTGCAGGCAGGACAACAGCGGTCAGAACTCAGATGGGAGCGGATCGTGATGGTGAGGAGACTCTGCGGGCAGGACAACAGCGGTCAGAACTCAGAGGGGAGCGGCTCGTGATGGTGAGGAGACTCTGCGGGCAGGACAACAGAGGTCAGAACTCAGAAGGGAGCGGCTCGTGATGGTGAGGAGACTCTGCGGGCAGGACAACAGCGGTCAGAACTCAGAGGGGAGCTGTTCGTGATGGTGAGGAGACTCTGCGGGCAGGACAACAGCGGTCAGAACTCAGAGGGGAGCCGTCCGTGATGGTGAGGAGACTCTGCGGGCAGGACAACAGCGGTCAGAACTCAGAGGGGAGCGGCTCGTGATGGTGAGGAGACTCTGCGGGCAGGACAACAGCGGTCAGAACTCAGATGGGAGCTGCAGTGATGGTGAGGAGACTCAGCGGGCAGGACAACAGCGGTCAGAACTCAGAGGGGAGCGGATCGTGATGGTGAGGAGACTCTGCGGGCAGGACAACAGCGGTCAGAACTCAGAAGGGAGCGGCTCGTGATGGTGAGGAGACTCTGCGGGCAGGACAACAGCGGTCAGAACTCAGAAGGGAGCGGCTCGTGATGGTGAGGAGACTGCGGGCAGGACAACAGCGGTCAGAACTCAGATGGGAGCGGATCGTGATGGTGAGGAGACTCTGCGGGCAGGACAACAGCAGTCAGAACTCAGAAGGGAGCGGCTCGTGATGGTGAGGAGACTGCGGGCAGGACAACAGCGGTCAGAACTCAAAAGGGAGCGGCTCGGTGTCATGGGGTAACAACGTGTGCTGGGCTGCAGGGAACGTGCAACAAATGGCGATACCCAGGGCTGCAGGGAACGTGCAACAAATGGCGATACCCAGGGCTGTAGGGAACGTGCAACAAATGGCGATACCCAGGGCTGTAGGGAACGTGCAACAAATGGCGATACTCAGGGCTGCAGGGAACGTTTAACAAATGGCGATACCCAGGGCCGTAGGGAACGTGCAACAAATGGCGATACCCAGGGCTGCAGGGAACGTTTAACAAATGGCGATACCCAGGGCTGTAGGGAACGTGCAACAAATGGCGATACCCAGGGCTGCAGGGAACGTTTAACAAATGGCGATACCCAGGGCTGCAGGGAACGTGCAACAAATGGCGATACCCAGGGCTGCGGGGAACGTTTAACAAATGGCGATACCCAGGGCTGCAGGGAACGTGCAACAAATGGCGATACCCAGGGCGGCAAAGAACGTGCAACAAATGGCGATACCCAGGGCTGCAGGGAACGTGCAACAAATGGCGATACCCAGGGCTGCAGGGAACGTGCAACAAATGGCGATACCCAGGGCTGCAGGGAACGTTTAACAAATGGCGATACCCAGGGCTGCAGGGAACGTGCAACAAATGGCGATACCCAGGGCTGCAGGGAACGTGCAACAAATGGCGATACCCAGGGCTGCAGGGAACGTGCAACAAATGGCGGTACCCAGGGCTGTAGGGAACGTGCAACAAATGGTGATACCCAGGGCTGCAGGGAACGTGCAGCAAATGGCGATACCCAGGGCTGCAGGGAACGTGCAACAAATGGCGATACCCAGGGCGGCAGAGAACGTGCAACAAATGGCGATACCCAGGGCTGTAGGGAACGTGCAACAAATGGCGATACCCAGGGCTGCAGGGAACGTGCAACAAATGGCGATACCCAGGGCTGCAGGGAACGTGCAACAAATGGCGACGGTCTGCCAGCAAGCGAGTTATGACGGATTGGAATATTATGATAGATAAGCTGATATAGATCAGCTGAAATGGATCAAATTGATCTTTATCATGATATCCTAATTCGTTATGAATGTTTTACAGTTATGACGAGTTGCCGCTATCACTTTCCTTTATAAGTACCTAACAGGTCCTTAGGATTAAACTTTGGTTCCCACAGACGGAATATGTATATTTTGGAATTTTGCTTCCTCCAAAATGCTAACTGCTTATTGTAAGAAGCCGAATATAACATGAAAAAACACTTTTTAAGTAACGTATTAGTTGCTACAAACCCAGTTTGCATCACCATTTATCATTTACTTTGCTGTCAAGTGCCAGATCAATATTTGACTCCGTAGATGTCTTTACTGTAGGTAATGTCTTGCACATTCAACAACATGAACCCAGGAACCCGCCAGTACCGAAAGCACACTGTTAGAATACACCATAGCTAAGCTATGGGGACTTCTTACATCACTCGCTCTAGTCAGTTTTACCAAGTAATCCCGTTGCTACGAACAGTGTATCCTTTGGTCTGCGTAATATCCAGGATTATCCAGTATTACCCAGAAAAGGACGATTCCGCTGACGATTCCGAGAGCGTTGCTGTAGCCCACGTGATCCACCAGATAACCACTGATGGCTGCTCCGATCACACACCTGAAACAGATGGTATAGATGGCAGCACCAAACACATGAAACATGACACAGATGGCAGCAGCAGCGATATCTTCCGCCGAATACGAACAGAGGCCTCTTGCATAACATTTACGATCTACGTCGCCGGAGTATATCTGAGAAAATCTAAGGAACAGCAGATTAGAAGAAGGTCCGTAAACTGTGTCCCATGCAACTTCAGTTTTATGCAGCTCAGAGTTTCATGAGAATTACTCCAGCCCGGCGCGGCTGAAATATACTCCGGCCCCGTATATCGTAGGTTTTATTTAAGGAGGCTACAGAACAACTGACGCTGCGAGCCAACGAATGCCCCCCCCCCCCCCCCCCCATCTTGTAGCGCCTTACCCGACATAGAAGAAGGTCTGGAAGGCGTGCCCCCCCCCCCTCCTAGGACGCCTTGTAGCGCCTTATCCGACATAGAAGTAGGTCTGGAAGGCGTGCCCTCCCCCCCCCATAGAACGCCTTGTAGCGCCTTACCCGACATAGAAGAAGGTCTGGAAGGCGGCGGACACCAAGGCATACGTTCTGACGTCATCAGGCAGACCAAGCGGCCTGTCAACAAACGGACAAAGCACGGAACGTTAACCTGTGACTTCAACGAGCTCTCGCAAAACGACCCGCTGAGAATGGTTATTGGACAGATAGTTAACTACACCTATGAATTTATCCCTTTACAATGTCACTGCATTGTATTTGGCTACCGTTAAACATATGTATTTTTTTAATGATTTTTCTTTATTAAATATATTTAAGAAGCACACAAAGGAAAATATGTCTATGTACCGAACTTACATACTATTAGTTTGTTTTTTGTTAGTGACCTCAGCTTGCGTTATTAGCCTCAAGAGGGAAGCAGCGGGCCCTAACTAAGCCGCGCCAAAACGGTTCATTGCCCTAACGAGGTACGGTAGCCACTTGTGATTGAAAAAGACAGTTGATAGCAGTGGCAATGCAACACGTTTACTGATGACCACCAACTAAGCCCACGGGAGGGTCTAAACAACGTCAAGATTAGCAGGCAACCCATGCCCCGAACCTGCTGGGCCGATCTGGCTATTTTTTTCACTATTCGATTGCAAATGGTCTGCAACGGTGCCGTTTTGAGTTTTGTAAAGTTTTGTCCACCCTATGGGTACCAAATTGGACCAAAACTTTTAGTACAAAAATTGCAGGCAAGCTCATGCTCCGAGGCTATGGGACCGATCGGCGTGATTTCTTCACCATTCGATCCGGCGTGGTCCAAAACGGTGCCGTTTTGCGTTTTATACAGATTGGTTTACTCTAAGTAGACCAAATTGGACCAAAACCACCAAATGCGGTTTTTGGTGGTTTTGGTCCGATTTGGTCCACTTAAGTGAACCAATCTGTATAAAACGCAAAACGGCACCGTTTTGGACCATGTCGGACTGAATGGGGAAAAAATCATGCAGATCGGTTCCATAACCTCGGAGCATGGGCTTGCCTGCAACGTTTTTTTTGTGGTTTTGGTCCAATTTGGTCCACTTAAAGTGAACCAATCTGTACAAAATGCAACCAACACGGCACTGTTTTGGACCACGCCGGATCGAATGATGAAACAATCACGCAGATCGGTCCCATAGCCTCGGATCATGGGCATGCCTGTAACGGTTTTAGGTGGTTTGGGTCCAGTTTGGTCCACTTGGAGTAAACCAATCTGTACAAAACGCAAAACGGCACCGTTTTGGACCACGCCGGATCGAATGGTAAGAAAATCAAGCAGATCGGTCCCATAGTCTCGGAGCATGGGCTTGCCTGCAATTTTGTACTAAAAGTTTTGGTCAAATGTGGTACCAATTATGTTGATGGCTGTTATGAGCATTATGAGAGTTACTTTATAAATCGTGTTTATATAGCCTTTGCTCATGGTGAAGTAGATAAAATCGAAAATTACAAAGAGAGATATATTAACTAATATTTCACCATTGCGGCTTCATCAGAGTTAACACAATTCAAACACAGTTTTCCAACCATCCGATATGACACGTGACCCTTATTTATACAAAACCGCCAAAAGAAAATTGTCCACACTTTATAATTATTGTTGATATAGCCTTTATGCACGTTAAAGCAGACAAATTCGAAAAATACAAAGAGAGATACAAACTAACACTTCACCATTGCGGCTTCATCAGAATTGATGAAACCGCAATGGTGAAACACCAGTAAATCTCTCCCTGCATTAAACCGAACCCCTCCACCTCAACACGAGCAAAGGCCATCCAAACGAATTACACAGCTGCATCACTCACATATTTACAGTCATTTACAAACAGTATACGAGTATCAACTTTAGCACTAACATGCTAGTGCTATGCTAGGCGATACAAATGAGCCACGGATGTCACACCGCCAGCCCCAGGAACACACTTCAAGGTCCTAACAGCTGCCAGGTATCAAACTGACTATTCAGTTTGGGCTGTCTGTCTCGAATGGCTAGAGCCTCGGCTATCTTCCGGTCTGCAGTGTCTTTACATCGACGGAGTATAGCGATGGATAGCCGAGGCTCTGACTCATTAGGGTGGCATTGACTCATGTGTTGCCCGAATGGGGTTTGTTGAGTGCGATTTACCCCGTCTCTAAAGGGTTCATCGAACCGGTATCTGACACACCGTTTTGTTTCCCCTACGTATGTCGGAGGTGGTTCGTTTGAGTGAGAGGTAGCGCACCTCACATAAGTGATCTGATAGACTACATTTTTAGTAGTGCATCGACCAGGCAGTCCACTGTCGCACGTGCGACAGGACCTTCTCCCGGCGCGACAAGGTGGGGGCTCTAGAGCCGAGTGCACCAGCCGTTTAGTGATGGTGTTATCATTCTTCCAAGACGCTGTCAGGTTAGGATTAACAGACTTTAGAGCGGCGTCTTCTCTCCGAGTCAGAGTGTCATTTATGAAGGGGAGGGTTACATAAATCCCATCCTTCAGCAACAGGAACACAAATAAAACACCCCACAGACCACCACGGAAGGATAGGATTTATGTAACCCTCCCCTTCATAAATGACACCCTGACTCGGAGAGTGGACGCCGCTCTAAAGTCTGTTAATCCTAACCTGACAGTGTCTTGGAAGAATGATAACACCATCACTAAACGGCTGGTGCACTCGGCTCTAGAGCCCCCACCTTGTCGCGCCGGGAGAAAGTCCTGTCGCACGTGCGACAGTGGACTGCCTGGTCGATGCAATACTAAAAATGTAGTCTATCAGATCACTTGTGTGAGGTGCGCTATCTCTCACTCAAACGAACCACCTCCGACATACGTAGGGGAAACAAAACGGTGTGTCAGATACCGGTTCGATGAACCCTTTAGAGACGGGGTAAATCGCACTCAACAAACCCCATTCGGGCAACACATGAGTCAATGCCACCCTAATGAGTCAGAGCCTCGGCTATCCATCGCTATACTCCGTCGATGTAAAGACACTGCAGACCGGAAGATAGCCGAGGCTCTAGCCATTCGAGACAGACAGCCCAAACTGAATAGTCAGTTTGATACCTGGCAGCTGTTAGGACCTTGAAGTGTGTTCCTGGGGCTGGCGGTGTGACATCCGTGGCTCATTTGTATCGCCTAGCATAGCACTAGCATGTTAGTGCTAAAGTTGATACTCGTATACTGTTTGTAAATGACTGTAAATATGTGAGTGATGCAGCTGTGTAATTCGTTTGGATGGCCTTTGCTCGTGTTGAGGTGGAGGGGTTCGGTTTAATGCAGGGAGAGATTTACTGGTGTTTCACCATTGCGGTTTCATCAATTCTGATGAAGCCGCAATGGTGAAGTGTTAGTTTGTATCTCTCTGTGTATTTTTCGAATTTGTCTGCTTTAACGTGCACAAAGGCAACAACGTCAACATCAACAATAATTATAAAGTGTGGACAGTTTTCTTTTGGCGGTTTTGTATAAATAAGGGTCACGTGTCATATCGGATGGTTGGAAAACTGTGTTTGAATTGTGTTAACTCTGATGAGCCGCAATGGTGAAATATTAGTTAATATATCTCTCTTTGTAATTTTCGATTTTATCTACTTTACCATGAGCAAAGGCTATATAAACACGATTTACAAATGTGGTACCCTTAGGGTGGACAAAACTGTACAAAACTCCATACGGCAATGCTTCAGACCATTTGCAATCGAATGGTGAAAAATCAGACAATTTCGTCCAGTAGTTTCGGAGCATGGGTTTGCCTGCTAATCTTGACGGTTTTTAGACCCTCCCTGAGCCCACTCACCCTTTCATCAGGTCGCAGAGCACAGCGAACGTAGGGATCATGGTGGCGGCGAAGAACACGGAGCCAAGGCATAGACAGAGCAGAACCACCCAGAGCTCGTCACTGTGGGAGACACGGCGAACGTGGGGATCATGGTGGCGGCGAAGAACACGGAGCCAAGGCAGAGACAGAGCAGAACCACCCAGAGCTCGTCACTGTGGGAGACACGGCGAACGTGGGGATCATGGTGGCGGCGAAGAACACGGAGCCAAGGCATAAACAGAGCAGAGCCACCCAGAGCTCGTCACTGTGGGAGACACGGAGACAGGGAGTCATAGACAGACATACATACAGAGACAGAGACAGAGACAGAGACAGAGACAGATACAGAGACAGAGACAGAGACAGAGACAGAGACAGAGACAGAGACAGAGACAGAGACAGAGACAGAGACAGAGACAGAGACAGAGACAGAGACAGAGACAGAGACAGAGACAGAGACAGAGACAGAGACAGAGACAGAGACAGAGACAGAGACAGAGCAGAGACAGAGACAGCGACAGAGACAGATACAGAGACAGCGACAGAGACAGAGACAGAGACAGAGACAGAGACAGAGACAGAGCAGAGTCAGAGACAGAGACAGAGACAGCGACAGAGACAGAGACAGAGACAGAGACAGAGACAGAGACAGAGACAGAGACAGAGACAGAGACAGAGACAGAGACAGAGACAGATACAGAGACAGCGACAGAGACAGAGACAGAGACAGAGACAGAGACAGAGACAGAGACAGAGACAGAGACAGAGACAGACACAGAGACAGACACAGAGACAGACACAGAGACAGACACAGAGACATACACAGAGACAGACACAGAGACAGACACAGAGACAGAGACAGAGACAGAGACAGAGACAGAGACAGAGACAGATACAGAGACAGAGACAGAGACAGAGACAGAGACAGAGACAGAGACAGAGACAGAGACAGAGCAGAGACAGAGAGAGAGAGAGAGAGAGAGAGAGAGAGACAGAGACAGCGACAGAGACAGAGACAGAGACAGAGACAGCGACAGAGACAGAGACAGAGACAGAGACAGAGCAGACAGAGACAGAGACAGAGACAGAGACAGAGACAGAGACAGAGACAGAGACAGAGACAGATACAGAGACAGAGACAGAGACAGAGACAGAGACAGAGACAGAGACAGAGACAGAGACAGAGACAGGGACAGAGACAGAGACAGAGACAGAGACAGAGACAGAGACAGAGACAGAGACAGAGACAGAGACAGAGACAGAGACAGAGACAGAGACAGAGACAGAGACAGAGACAGAGACAGAGACAGAGACAGAGACAGAGACAGAGACAGAGACAGACACAGAGACAGACACAGAGACAGACACAGAGACAGACACAGAGACAGAGACAGAGACAGAGACAGAGACAGAGACAGAGACAGAGACAGAGCAGAGTCAGAGACAGAGACAGAGAGAGAGACAGAGACAGAGACAGAGACAGAGACAGAGACAGAGACAGAGACAGAGACAGAGACAGAGACAGAGACAGAGCAGAGTCACCCAGAGCTCATCGCTGTAGGGCGACAGAGAGACACAGAGGTTGGTGTTAGTTTTCACTGGTCAACTCTGACAGACATCTACCCTTTCCTTAAAAGTATGGCCTAACGCCCAAGTTTGTTGAGAGCTGACGCAGATGATATGAGCGATTTCAAACTGGATGTAAACTGAACATCAAGTCATGGATGGTAGATGAGATAACTGAACATTCTTTTGAAGGCGAAGTAGCTGATCTGGGTATCATGTGGATTGAATACGTACATAAAAAGCAGCTTATAAAATAGACTGCTGACCTGGGTATGAAGCTATAGACTGCTGACCTGGGTATGAAGCTGAGCAGGGCGGGCGGCGAGATGGCCACCATGGCCAGAGCTCCCAGCGTCAGGGCACCTCCGACCATTAGCAGCCTGAAGCGTCCAATCGCATCGCTGAGACGCCCGCACAGCGGGGAGGAGAGGCCGTAACACACGGCGAACAGCAGAAACACCAGGCCGATAGAGCGTGGTGATAGAGAAAACTGTCGAGAGAGGGGATAACAGTGACACACGGCGAACAGGAGAAACACCAGGCCGATAGAGCGTGGTGATAGAGGAAACTGTCGAGAGAGGGGAGAACAGTGACACACGGCGAACAGGAGAAACACCAGGCCGATAGAGCGTGGTGATAGAGAAAACTGTCGAGAGAGGGGAGAACAGTGACACACGGCGAACAGGAGAAACACCAGGCCGATAGAGCGTGGTGATAGAGAAAACTGTCGAGAGAGGGGAGAACAATGACACGGCGAACAGGAGAATCACCAGGCCGATAGAGCGCGGTGATAGAGAAAACTGTCGAGAGAGGGAAGAACAGTGACACGGCGAACAGGAGAAACACCAGGTCGATAGAGCGTGGTGATAGAGAAAACTGTCGATAGAGGGGAGAACAGTGACACACGGCGAACAGGAGAAACACCAGGCCGATAGAGCGTGGTGATAGAGAAAACTGTCGAGAGAGGGGAGAACAGTGACACACGGCGAACAGGAGAAACACCAGGCCGATAGAGCGTGGTGATAGAGAAAACTGTCGAGAGAGGGGAGAACAGTGACACACGGCGAACAGGAGAAACACCAGGCCGATAGAGCGTGGTGATAGAGAAAACTGTCGAGAGAGGGGAGAACAGTGACACACGGCGAACAGGAGAAACACCAGGCCGATAGAGCGTGGTGATAGAGAAAACTGTCGAGAGAGGGGAGAACAGTGACACACGGCGAACAGGAGAAACACCAGGCCGATAGAGCGTGGTGATAGAGAAAACTGTCGAGAGAGGGGAGAACAGTGACACACGGCGAACAGGAGAAACACCAGGCCGATAGAGCGTGGTGATAGAGAAAACTGTCGAGAGAGGGAAGAACAGTGACACGGCGAACAGGAGAAACACCAGGCCGATAGAGCGTGGTGATAGAGAAAAATGTCGAGAGAGGGGAGAACAGTGACACACGGCGAACAGGAGAAACACCAGGCCGATAGAGCGTGGTGATAGAGAAAACTGTCGAAGGAGGGGAGAGCAGTGACACACGGCGAACACACAGAACACACAGAACACACTGGCGGATCCAGGGGGGGGGGGGGCATCAGGGACAAATGCCCCCCCCCCCCCTCCACAGGAATATGGGGGAGGCATTCAATACAAGTATGCCCTCCCCCCCCGCGCGTTCCCTGTACTGAACGAGGAAAAACAATGATCTTAGGAGAAACCTTCATGAAAACGGAAGTTTTTCTCGAGTGATTTAATTTGAAGTTGTATGTATCTTTTTCTTTCAATGATAGACAACACAGCGCACTTGAAGTAACTCAAGCAGCCCCGGTGGCACTCAACCGGGTTAACCCGCGCCCCGCTGGAGGGGGGGGGGGCAGAATCTGCCCCCTCTCAGATGTTCTCAATAACTTTAAAATTATGATAGATATCGATGTGAAATTTTCGGGACCTTATTCTGCATCAATTATAGGTCTTATCACCCAATTTCAATTAAATTGATGCAGTATTTGGAGAGATAATGACGTTTTAATGACGTCATGTCATGCCATTTTTGGTGGAAAAACTATAAATGTTTGAAACATCGTAGAAAATAGAGTAATGAAGCAAATTGCAAATAGAAAACGTTAAAAGAAATAAAATTCAATTTTCTTCAAAATGGCTATCTCGGATTTGGTAAAGTTTGGGTTTTTGACCCCAAAAAATACAAAATAAACTGTTTTTCGGGAATAAAATCCGCAAAATCAATTTTGTGAAGTTGAAAACTGATTTGTTTAAGCTCGAATACCAAAATAAGGTGACCGGCCCAAATCCTCGGAGGACAAAATGGGGTTCTTTTTTTGCCACAAAAAGATGCCCCCCCCCCCCCCACGGAGAGAGGCTGGAACTGCCAGTGATAACAGCAGGAACACCAGGCCCATAGAGCGAGGCGAAAGCGTAAAGCGTAAACGACAGCGTAAGGGGGGGGGGGGGGAGATGTAACACAGCTAGCACACATAACACACGGAGAACACACGGAACACACGACGAACACACAGAGCACACGACGAACGTCAAGCCTATACAGCAAGGCGACAGAGAATGGGAGCGAAAGACCCTAGTCAGTCAAGCGATTTCAGTCAACACTTGGAAATGTACATACCTTCATTGCCTGAGGTAATATGACTTGATATGACTAATATGACTATCAGTGGTCATGACTTGGCTACTGCAATTAAACATTCTGCCTTGTTTATACCAGAGTGGACTTAGCTCATGATAATTTGGCATGCAATATTGCTTTCGAGGAAACTATGGGACCGTAATTGTAGCAAAATTACCAAAGAAAATGTTGTAGCAGCTGTGTGACTTATACCAACGTGTAACAATAATATCGATGTTCTATGCATCTAATTCTGTAGTGTACCTAGTTCTCTGTCGATAGACGTAAAGCCCAACAACGCTGTCGAACTCCGTCCGTTTTACGTAAGAAGCGTCATCATTTGTATGTGACGAACGGTGCCAGGTCCTCGCATTTGGCCACCTTATCATGTTAACCAATACACTCGGCACTATCAGGGCTCTATCTCATTGTGCCGTGACATCCCTTGGCGTCATGTGAGGTGGTGAGGTGGTGAGGCGCCGCGCCCCAACCCCGCTGATATGCTGTCTATCAGCACAGGATGTCAAGTTTGGGACGATACGCTGCAGTGGGGTGCAGGCTAGCCAAGATCAGTCGTCCGTCGTCAGTCGTCAGTCGTCAGTCGTCAGTCGTCAGTCGTCAGTCGTCAGTCGTCAGTCGTCAGTCGTCAGTCGTCAGTCGTCAGTCGTCAGTCGTCAGTCGTCAGTCGTCAGTCGTCAGTCGTCAGTCGTCAGTCGTCAGTCGTCAGTCGTCAGTCGTCAGTCGTCAGCCTTCTCAGAGTCTGCCAGTGACTGAGCGCGGGACTGACTGAGTCTTGAGTCCTTGACTGAGTCTTGCTACGAAGAAACAGGATTGCATTGTGAGACTGGCGGCCCGCTCGGCCCCAGTTTGTGACTGAGACTGAGGCTAGAGCCGATATATCACTCTGAACGCTCCTGTGAGCCTTCTCAGTCTCTACCGTAGAGCTCCAGTGAGCCTTCTCTACCTCTACCGTAGAGCTTCTGTGAGCCTTCTCTGTCTCTACCGTAGAGCTCCTGTGAGCCTTCTCTACCTCTACCGTAAAGCTCCTGTGAGCCTTCTCTACCTCTACCGTAGAGCTCCTGTGAGCCTTCTCTGTCTCTACCGTAGAACTCCTGTGAGCCTTCTCTACCTCTACCGTAGAGCTCCTGTGAGCCTTCTCTGCCTCTACCGTAGAGCTCCTGTGAGCCCTCTCTGTCTCTACCGTAGAGCTCCTGTGATCCTTCTTTGTCTTTACCGTGGAGCGGCTATATCACTAGGCCGTGACTGGGAGCTGAGGCGGAGAGCGACTATAGGAGACTGCGGAGAGCGACTATAGGAGACGACCGGTGACTGCAGCGACCATGTGGTGACGGCTAAACTCAGCCGTCTGTAAGAGCTGTCAAGTGCTCGGGCGCCACTGAAGGCAAGACTGAGTGTGACATTGCCGAGTGTTTTATTCCATAAGTGGTTGGAGGGGTGAACTGTACGCTCGACAGTTTAGTTTCCGAGTGGCACAGGCACGAGGCTGAAGAGAAGACAGACGCAGACTGAATGCGACTGACCGACTGACTGAGACAGCTGACTGGGACAGCTGACTGACTGGGACAGCTGACTGACTGGGACAGCTGACTGGGACTGACTGGGACAGCTGAAGACAGTATGGCTATCACCGACTACCTCTGCAAGGAGAACCTGGTCCGACTGCCGGCGCTGGTCAAGATTGGACAAATTGTGAGTCACCAGGCAAAGCTCGGCAATAGTCACACCATGGGTGGACAACGGGAATCGATGATGGTACAATGGTGTTACTCTCGTCAAGGTCCATTCAATTACTCACTGGTTGATAGAAAATTCATATTTGTAGTCTCGAAGCATCGCTGAGCTTAATGAGCTAGTATCGCATAGTCTTAGCGTATGGTTTGCAGGTTATGTTACAACCATGTCTTTTGATATTCACCAGTAAAACGCCTTTTTGGGCGAGGACCGAGCGGGCGCGGTGTGGCAAAGGCGTTTTACTGACCTATTAAATTGTTCATGATCTCCTTTCTCGAATCCACCAAAAGGGAGTACGTCCTAAGCACTGCATGCTTCAGCGTATAAATTAATGCTTAGATTCATAATGCCATTTTTGATCAAGAATTATTTTGGTTAATTTCGACGTTTGGGTGTGCCACGCGATGTGGTACCGCCCCTATCAGAACGCACTATACCAAAATAAAAATTAATTTTATCGTCCTATCCAATGGTGAAAACCCGATCTCAATCGAAGCAATGGTTGCAATGTTATAAGCTTCCGAAAAGCGTCTGTACGGCCGGTTCGGGCCGGGCCGGACCCAGTGAGGCCCGTTCGGGCCGGGTCGGGCCGGGTCAAATGTAAATTTGTCTATTAAGTAGACGAGAAACCTCACGGGCGCTTTGCGCCCACTCGGTAATCAAACCGATCATTACCAAACTATTTAGCCGAGCATCGATGTTCATCCATTCGTTAGGTAACCAATTAATTTCTCCTGCAACCATCCATGGGTGCATTCCTAAAGTATTTGCTGTTAATTGATGATCCCTAGTCTTAGTCTTTTGATAGTTGATTATAACACAGTCGGATGACGACAACCTGATGAACTTGTCGTAAACATGTGTGCATTCAACAACAAACACTTTGCATGTTATGAGAGTGTTATAAATGTTATGCGCACCCATGCACCATGTTAACCCACCATTGACGGGGAGGGGCGTTTAACACCCCCCCCCCTGATGAATTTTCGCAATAGCTGAAAAACTAATAGAGCTATCAACGTGAAACTTCGGGTACCTGATACATCTTATGTACAAAAATTAAGAAATTTCGTCGAAATTTGTTCGAGTTATAGCGAATTTAGTGGCGTCACTACACACGAGTTTTACCAAAATCAGCTAAACTTTGCCAGGCCGTACAAATGCCACATTTGAGGAAAATGCAATCGAAAAACGCCAAAAGATAGAAAATTGCAAGGGCTACCAACTGGCAATCTCGGATTTTGCTCAATTTTAGTTTTTGACTTAACAAAACTCAAAACACTTTTTGGGGAGGGGGAATTTATCACAAAATAAAATAAAATCTAAAATATTCGAAAAACCGGAAGATATGCCAGAGATATAACTAGGCAACTACGATACAACATTTCAAACTGATATCTCCATTTTTGACTGACTTATGACATCTAAAGTATGGGTATGTATGGGTATCTGACTTATGACATCTAAAGTAAAAAAGTATCTAAGCAATTTCAAAATATGACATGACGTCATATTTTGAAATTGCGTGTTTTGGCTTGTATTGACCAGATACAGATACATATATGCCAGCACTGTATTCCTGAGAGAAAACTGGTCCAAATCATGCCTTCATTTTTATATTTATCAATTTCAAATTTGACCTTCAGTGACCTGAACTTGACCTGAACTTGACAATAACTTCATGTAAATGAATTCAGTTGGTAAAATTACTATCACTATCAAATTATACGTGGCAAATAACCCATAAAACATGTGTTGCATGACCTTCGTAGATATTTTGCGCATAGTGATTTTTTTGTGACCTGACATTGACCTTCACCTTTGCCAATAATCTCACTCTAGCCCATGCGGGATGTGTATAATAACTTTGGCAGAACTTTGGGTGATCATGGTCGTAATCGATGGCTTTTGCTGGAAAGTATGGCCCATAAACTAAAATACGTCGTTGACCTGACGGTGACCTGACGTTTGGCCTCACTTTGAATGTTTGAGCATGCTGTAGATTCATCTCATTGAGAGCTTTCGAATGCCGCCTTGCGCGTCTCGCTACGATCATTGGGTCGGAAGATAACCAGGGGGGTGTTAACGCCCCCCCCCTCCAGTCAATGGCGTTCGGCCGAGACCCCAGTCAATGCCGGGTTAAAGGGATTATATGTTTTTCCCTGAATAATTGAGTTTCATAGTAAGACGTACTTATAAAGGTGGTAGAAGTCCCACGGCAGCCACAATTTTATGGACATGACCTCTTCTGTACGTAAGGACATTCCAAAGTGCGCGGTGATGCCACCGCGTATTTTCTGCAGGACCGGCTGATGCAGAGCCAGTCATCTCTTTTATGCTAATAAAAGCACCTCACTTATGGCATATTTCCGGTAAAATAAGCAATATTTGAGAGAAGAAGAAGAAAAAATCCAGCGACAGCAGCAGTTATTTAGGTTTTTTGCCATAAAATTATATATTTTTCAAGAATTTGATGAAGATTCTAAGATAAAAGTGGTGGACAGTAATGCCGATCAAGTACTCGTTATCTGATACAAGTCTCGAAAAACGTCAAAGTTTTAACGCTGATAATTGCTGAAGTAATTGACTAAATGAGCATTGAGGCCCCTCTTTTAGGTCTTAAACGTGTTTAAAGCTCATACCACTGCAAAATAGTGCATTTTCTTTCAGGACGGAAACCAGTATTGCACTCGACTTTCCTCGACAAACACTCGACAAACTTGTTGGAGCACCACGAATTTTTGTAATTGAGAATCATTTTGTTTTACACTAATTTTTCAGCAGTTCTATGAAGTTCAGACCGATGCAACTTTGATACAAAACAAAGTACAAACTGTTTCTGCATAAGCGCAGATAATTATTCGAACTTAGTGTTTCTAACCTGTCTTTAACCCACCTCTACACACAGACCCACTGCTGAGTACTGAGTACTGACCATGATTTCCATACTATCTCTATTCCCAGGTACTGCTTTTTATCACCATCTGTATTGTTCAGATCGTCTCCCATCTCTATTCCCAGTGACGGATATTCATCTGCCCGCAGGCACCGCTGCTGACCCTGATGTCCATCCCATCTCTGTTCCCAGGTACTCATGCATCCCATCTCTATTCCCAGTGACGGATATTCCTCTGCCCGCAGGCACCGCTGCTGACCCTGATGTCCATCCCATCTCTGTTCCCAGGTACTCATGCATCCCATCTCTATTCCCAGTGACGGATATTCCTCTGCTCGCAGGCACCGCTGCTGACCCTGATGTCCATCCCATCTCTGTTCCCAGGTACTCATGCATCCCATCTCTATTCCCAGTGACGGATATTCCTCTGCCCGCAGGCACCGCTGCTGACCCTGATGTCCATCCCATCTCTGCTCCCAGGTACTCATGCATCCCATCTCTATTCCCAGTGACGGATATTCCTCTGCCCGCAGGCACCGCTGCTGACCCTGATGTCCATCCCATCTCTGTTCCCAGGTACTCATGCATCCCATCTCTATTCCCAGTGACGGATATTCCTCTGCCCGCAGGCACCGCTGCTGACCCTGATGTCCATCCCATCTCTGTTCCCAGGTACTCATGCATCCCATCTCTATTCCCAGTGACGGATATTCCTCTGCCCGCAGGCACCGCTGCTGACCCTGATGTCCATCCCATCTCTGTTCCCAGGTACTACTACTCATGCTGTCCATCCCATCTCTATTCCCAGGTACTGCTTCTCATCACTATCTGCATTGCCCAGTCAGGGGAGCCCTATCCCGGCTTCGGCAGTGTCCAATCCATGAACGTAACGGATCAGCAGAGCCCGAACACTACTTTGCACGTATACGTGACGAACAAGAATTCGTACTTCTTCGGGGCGGGCATCTGCACGTGCTACCTGATCAACTGCTGCGTGCTGGTGCTGTGCTACCTCCTGGACGACACCAGCACTCAGACCTCCAAATATGTAAGTCGACCAGCGACGCGAAAGTCTCGCGACTCGCCGAGGAGATTCGAATGCCAGTACAAATCATCACTCGGGAGTTGGAATTCATTCCAGCATTTTGGGCGGCAATTATGTACGGGGAAATTTTAACAGCATAGAATGTAGCATGTGATCAGGCTGTCGTTATTTGTATTGACATTTGCGTTCATTGCGAGACCTCTTTGGTGTAGTTCGTAGATCGAGAAAGGGCTTTCTGACGTCAATATTGCGCAAATAAAAAACTGTACCAACTACCAGAAAATGTCATCCAGCATGTTCTTATCTCCTGCTTATCTGACCTGAGCTTTCGCCAAAGGTCAGCTGTCCTAACCGGCAGGAAAAACAGCAAATATTTCACGCATCTTTTCCTCCCACAGGAGCTGGGTATGTCCGCGTTGGGCAGCATTTTCTTTATGTCTCTGGCGATAAAGATTTTCATGGATAGCAACGATACCAGCGATAACTCGCCAAAACTTATCACCGAGGGGTGTTGTTGCCTGGGCGTGGCAATTCTCCAGATCTTCGACGCCATCTTCATTCATCTCCGCATCAAAGAGGGTGACTAAGGCTGGTGAAGAGGCGTTGTAGCTTGTGAGAGTCTTAGTGCAGCATGGAACATTTGATGAGGATGCTAAGATCGGGCAAGGGATCGTCACCGAAGAATCGTTTCCTGGACTTGTGAATGTTTTAACTTCTAGTGAAGGACAAGCTCACTCAGATTATATGGTATCAATACATTGAGTTTGAACTACACACAGATGGATTGTTTAATGTTTTGTTTTGTCATAGATCGGCTGTCTATCTTTTGCTGAGGGAGATGAAAAGATGTTCTTAATGGAAACAAGATACATTTATCATATTACTTCATAGCTTATATGACTTCCGTCTTATTCAGTCCGTTTATTTTAATTCAACCCTCATGAATTGGTAAATTTTCGTCCGTTTTAAAGTAATTCGATGACACCTTGTCAAACCAAACTTTATGTTGATATATTTTTGGGACCAGCCGAGACATTCCCTTACTTTCGTATAAGACGCTTATGAGGGAAATAAAGATGCATTTTAAAACGTTTGCTACAGAACACCAAAGATTCATTCTTCAATCGAAACAGCTCCTTCATGTTACAAACCACCATTGGATCACATTGAGAATTATTCATTTTAACACAATGTTCCCACCAGCCCACTAACGCAAATTATAACCTCCAAACGTCTAACAGAGAAATACCACCCGGACGCACGCGTCACGAGCCCTGCTGGATCAGCACAACACCCCTGTGCAAACAACATTTGTATTTGTATTTGACGTTGGACCCCATCCACGCCGAAGCGGGCTATTCCGGAGCCACATACAAGCATGGACAACACGAATGGTACACTCATCCTAATATAAAATGAAGACAGTTTCACTACAGCACATACTCCCATACAGCACATACTTCAATACTCTCACATACACATTACATCACATACACTGCAATGCTCTCACACGCACATTACGTTATATACATCAGGCTACTCTGGTTGAGGCATGTTCTGTATCGCTCTTTTGAATGCGGGCATGGCTGAGTGACGTGTCGCTAAAGGCAGCTCATTGTAATTTTGCACAACATGATATAGAAATCGGCGCTTGCCAGCCTCTGTCCTCACGCGTGGAAGGGCCAGGTCAGAGTTCTGTCGCGTAGAGCGGGAGCGGAGATCAGAATTGACATGAAGCTGGGAAGCAAGAGCCTGTGGTTCCCCGGTGTTTCGAATTTTGTGTAGTAGATTTAGGGAGTGCTGTCTGTATAGCTGCTGGGCAGTGGGCCAGCCAAGCTCAGCTCGCACGTCAGAGATGTGATCAAATTTACGTTTGCCAGATATGACACGAAGGGCAAAATTTAGAATTTTGTCAAGGCGTTGTATGTTCCTCTGCGAGCCATTGCCAAATACTGCTAAACAGTACCGAACGTGTGAAACGACCAAGGCATTTACAAGAAGTGGCAACAGCTCTCGGGGGATGCTGTGCCGCACGTGCGATAGCCCAATGAGGATACCACTACATTTTTTACCAGGGAAGACACGTGTGAGTCCCATGTGAAGTGCTTATCAAACAGAACACCTAAATTTTTGACGTATGGGCTCTCTTGTACTATGTCTTCGCGGAACTGAACAGCAACAGGGTAAAGGTCGCGACAATTTTGGCGGGATCCGAACGCTATTAATTCGGTCTTGCTTGTATTTACTTTGAGACCATGAGAGTGAAACCAGGTATCAAGTGCACTCAGGGTGTCCTCCAATTTACTGACCAGATCATTGAGTTGGTGTTTTTTGCCGGATAACAAAATTTGAGTGTCATCAGCGTACTGGACCACATGAGCATCCCCCGCGAACAGGCACATATCGTTAGCGAATATTTGAAAAAGTAAAGGCCCAAGAGACGAGCCTTGAAAAACTCCGATAGAGTTGGGGAGAGGCCTGGAGAAATGAAGGTTCCCACTCCCATCAGCCGTACAGACAGACTGAGTGTGACCGCAGAGGTATGATGTAAACCAGGTGGGATCGATGTTATATGTACGTAGTTTAGAGAGGAGCATAGAATGGTCGATGACATCGAAGCACTTGGATAAATCGAGGAGACAGAGAAGGGTGAGTTCCTGGTGGTCAATAGCCGAGAGGATGTGATCAGAAACAGTCAGAAGGGCGGTCTCAGTAGAGAGCAGGGAGCGGAACTCGTGCTGGGATGAGGAGAACAGGTGGTTATCCGACATGTATGAGTAAAGCTGACGTTGCACAATACGCTCAATGAGCTTTGGGAAGGCAGATACAATGGAGATAGGGCGAAAATTGGAAGCTTCGGACTGGCTGCCGGCTTTGTGTATTGGATGAATAATGGAATGTTTCCAGGGCGCTGGGTATTCGCCGGAAGATAGGCTAGTATTGATGATATGGAGTAAAACGGAGCCGATAGCAGCAAAGCAAAGCTTTATTACCTGAATAGAGATGCCGTCAGCACCACAGGCCCCTGCATTTTTCATTGAGTTGAGGAAGGACCGGAGAGCGGACAGAGAGATAGGCTGTAGTTTGAAGGCACATGTGCCGACACGAGGTAGACGGACAGGGAGAGAGGGGGCTCACCCCTGGCCCGGACCTCACTCGCAACCCGGGGACCAACGCCCACAAAGTACCCGGATCCATGGGCGCAGGAACGTTTTAAAAAGTGGGGGGGGGGGGGGGCAGCCGCAGTGGCGGATCTAGGTTTCGTCAGCGAAAACTTGTTGACGGGGGAGGGGGGAAGGGGGAGGGGGTGGAGGGGCGTCGAGTCGTCAGCGCGAAGAGCTGTTGAGCGAGGGGATGGTGTCGGGTCGTCAGCACGACAGAGTCAGATTCGTTGACCGGGCGGGTGAGGGGGCGAGTATATGACTTCTCGGAACAAAAATCGCAACTTCCCAGAACAGTGTGTGTGTGTGTGGGGGGGGGGGGGGGGGCAAACATGAGTTTGCCTACCGATTTCTCTTCTTTTTTTTCTCTTTTTTTTGGGGGGGGGGGGGGGGTGGGCAATTGCCTGATTTGTCCTAACGTAGATCCGCCACTGGCCGGCCGTAAAATTATTTCCACTTTAGAAATGGTGAAAAGTTATTTTGAGTGACTTCACACTTCATCTCCGGCTAAATGGTTGACGAGTATCAAAATAGGTCATGGCAATTTAGGGTTGTAAATTCAGTGTTTCTGACAACTGTTAACCCGCGTTCCGCTGGGGTCTTCAGCCGAACACATGGCGGGGGGGGGGGGCAGATTCTGCCCCCTCGTTATCTTCCAAACTAATGATCGCAGCGAAACGCCCAATGCGGCAATTTGAAGTTCGCAATAAGACGCATCTAAAACATAGGCGAAATTGTAAAATTAGTCATACGTGGGGAACCATAAGTGAATTAAACATGACCATACTGCTTTGAAATTAGGCTTGGGTGTTTTCCACGCTTGGTTCTCAAATATGTACTCCGTTATTTGAATACTTTTCAAAATGTTGATTTTGTGGAACTTCCCCCACATTGGTTTTATATTATTTTGTTGGTTAAAAACCCAAAATTTCTCAAATCTGATATTCAAATTTCCAAGAGAATGTCATTTAGCGCTTTTTATTTGCAATTTGCTTCAAAACTCGATTTATACGAATTTGCAAACACTTCTCGTTATTTCACCAAAAACGGCGTGACATGACATCCCTAAAACGTCATTATCTCCCAAAGTACTTGGCTGACTTCATGGAACTTTTGAAGGAATATGTAAAATTAATGTAGCATAAACAGCACAAAGTTTGGCGTTGATATCTCAAATACGAGCGATCGTAAAGGGATTACTCACCCAAAAGTGGAGGGATCTAAGGGGTTCGCAAAGGCAAAGGTACGCCCGGCTGCATATTTGGAAATGTCGAATGCAAAATCGAGACCTATCATTCTTAGGGACCTATACGTAATTCAAAAATATAGATATTGCTTTGTAATACGGTTTGGGCATCGTCCATACTTATCTACTCTTACTAATCGTCTTATCTTATCTAATCGTCCACTCTTATCTGCTCCAATATATACTACTCCAATATATATTCCGGTTTTTAATATGTTTTGAATTTTGAGCGGCCTCTGCCACCTGCCACAGGCCATCCCAACCAGGAGTAAAATATCGAACGCCGAAGCGACTCGAACCCACGTTGCCGGGGGGGGGGGGGGGAGGGGGATCTCTCCCGACTGAGCTACGGGGCGGACTTCACTCGGGCGGACAGATAAGGGATATTTAACCAATACCAGCGACCGAAGAGGGAGAAACGGCTCAAAAGGATTCCCAAGCCTAGAAAGCGTGGGTCATTCCTCCCTGGCCCCACCTGTGGGTCATTCCTCCCCGGCCCCACCTGTGGGTCATTCCTCCCCGGCCCCACCTGTGGGTCATTCCTCCCCGGCCCCACCTGTGGGTCATTCCTCCCCGGCCCCACCTGTGGGTCATTCCTCCCCGGCCACACATGTGGGTCATTCCTCCCCGGCCCCACCTGTGGGTCATTCCTCCCCGGCCCCACCTGTGGGTCATTCCTCCCCGGCCCCACCTGTGGGTCATTCCTCCCCGGCCTCACCTGTGGGTCATTCCTCTCCGGCCCCACCTGTGGGTCATTCCTCCCCGGCCCCACATGTGGGTCATTCCTCCCCGGCCCCACCTGTGGGTCATTCCTCCCCGGCCCCACCTGTGGGTCATTCCTCCCCGGCCCCACTTGTACTTACGCTTATGTATGGGTGTGTGAATTAAATGCTATTTCCCGAACTTTAAAGCTCGAACCAGTAGAACTGATACCAGTGATTGAAGAGCGAGAAATCGCACAAATGGGGGGGGGGGGCAGATGGCATTACTTCCCCCCCAGCTGAAAAATGGGACATAGCCATTTGCCATCCGACCCCCACCACATACGCCTGTTGATTGTTATTGTAGGTTTGTTAAATCGAAGTTTTCTCCGAACTTTTTTAAAGCCCGAACCAATGCGAGTGATTTAAGAGGAAAATCGCTAAAAAGTAAGGGTAACAGTTCGTTGGCCCCAGCCTAAAAGTGGGGTTTTTGTGCCCTGACCCCAGTTTCTAATTCTACGTCTTTGATATTGCGGGGTTGAAAATTAGGTGTAATCAAAACAACTTTAACCCTCGCCCTACGGGGTCCTACAACGACACCCCTGAGCTTTTCTTGCATAACTTTTTACACATGCGGCGCATGTTTCTGAAATTTGCAGTAGCTGAATTTACAACAATTATACGTAACTTTTAAAAATTTCATTGAAATTGGTTGAGAAATTTGGGGAAAAAAATGATGTTTTAATGACGTCATGTTGGTGGAAAAACGATAAATGTTTGAAAAATCAAGTCAGCGAAGATATAAAATATCATTTTCTATACAATAACAATCTCGGATTTGCAAAATTTTGTTTTTTTTACCCCTAAAATGAACAAAAAATGATTTTTTTTGGGGGAAAAATCACCACAAAATCAAAATTTTCGAAGATGTTAAAATCTGGAATATATGAGAGAACTAAGTATGGATAATAGTTAAACCAAATTTCAAAACAATATCTCTATTTGTGACTGAGTGATGGCTCCCTAAGTGTAAGAAACTCATGAAGTCATTTTTAAATAACATTTTGGACTTTTTTGGACCAGATACGAATAAATAATTACCTTTTCTGTATTTCTGAGACAAAACTGGTCTAGGAAAATGCCTTTTAATTTACATTTATTAATTTTTAATTTTGAGGTTTTCTGACAGAGCAAAATCGCTGTTCTGGACGTGATCGATCGAGGTCATTCACTTCGAGCATTCATCAGCAGTCATTCATTCAAATTGAGGCATACCGTTAGATTCCGAACATGACAGGCAACATGTTGGTTCTTACTGCATTGCTTTATCTTGCTTGGTATGGAATTTAATAGGGGGGTCTTTTTAGGACCCCCCCCGTAGGGCGAAGGTGAAAAAAGCTCCCGTAAGGTGAGGGTTAAGGCACCCATACCGAATCAACGATGTTACAATCAGCGATGTAAGAGGGAGAAATCGCTCAAAAGTGGGGGTGCAGTTAACATTGTTGGTTCCCTCGACCTAAAACATGAGGCCCTGACCTCCCCAACCCCCCGGTTCTTAGGTTCTTAGGTTCTTAGGTTTATGACATTGCGGGGTTATGAATTCATCGTTATTCTCCAAACTTTAAAAGCATTTATCTCGAACAAATATCAGTGATCGAAGAGAGTGAAATCGCTAAAAAGTGAGAGGACCAGTTATCATTATTTGGGCCCCAGCCTAAAAAGTGGGGCATATGGCCCCTGCCCCCCTTTCCTATGCGAGGTCGTGAATTAATAGTTATTCTCCCAACTTCAAGGTATTCATCTCAAACCAATAGCAGTGCTCGATGAGAGATAGATCGCTTAAAAGTGAGGGGCCAGATATCATTGTTGGCCCAGCCTAAAGTGGGAGACCATGGCCCCCCAGCCCTCGTTCCTACGCCTATGATTGTGAAGTTGTGAATTAATTATTATTCTGCCAACTTAAAAGGCATTCATATCGAACCAATATCAGTGATTGAAGAATTATAAATCGCTCAAAAATAGGGAGCAGTTAATATTGTTGGATCCCCAGCCTAAAAAGTGGAGACGTGGCCTTCCAGGCCCCCCATTCTTAGGCTTATGGGTTATGGTATTGCGGGTTTGTAAATTCATCCTTATTTTCGAAACTTTAAAGCATTCATATCGAGCAAATATCAGTGATCGGAGGAGGAGAAATCGTTCAAAAGTGTGTGTTTGTGGGGGGGGGGGGGGCAGTTAACATTGCTGCCCCCCAGCCTGAAAAGTGTGTGCGCGGGGGGGGGGGGGGGGGGGGGGGGGCAGGGGGGGGGGGGGGGGGGGAGGCGGCATACCCCCCCCGCCCCCGTTCCTACGTTTATGCTCGAATCAACACGCTGAAGCGACTGGTTAAGATCTCTTGTAATCGCGGTGGTTCTCCGCTCTCCAGCGATAGAGCAGTTCCGGCTGTTATCAAGATGACCTCCCCAACCCCCCTCGGGGGGGGGGGGGTATGCGGGGAGGCGGCATACCCCCCCCCCCCCGCCCCCGTTCCTACGTTTATGCTCGAATCAACACGCTGAAGCGACTGGTTAAGATCTCTTGTAATCGCGGTGGTTCTCCGCTCTCCAGCGATAGAGCAGTTCCGGCTGTTATCAAGAACTGTCTAACCCCACTCAGGTGCTCGGCGGCGGCGGCGGCGGCAATGGCGGCCAGCTCGTGCACGGATGTCACTGCACCACGGCAGTGAAAGCTGAGTGGATATGATGGGTCACTGCACCACAGCAGTGAAAGCTGTCACTGCACCACGGCAATGAAAGCTGTCACTGCACCACGGCAGTGAAAGCTGAGTGGATATGATGGGTCACTGCACCACAGCAGTGAAAGCTGTCACTGCACCATGGCAGTGAAAGCTGTCATTGCACCACGGCAGTGAAAGCTGTCACTGCACCACGGCAGTGAAAGCTGTCACTGCACCACGGCAGTGAAAGCTGTCACTGCACCACGGCAGTGAAAGCTGTCACTGCACCACGGCAGTGAAAGCTGTCACTGCACCACGGCAGTGAAAGCTGTCACTGCACCACGGCAGTGAAAGTTGAGTGGATATGATGGGTCACTGCACCACAGCAGTGAAAGCTGTCACTGCACCACGGCAGTGAAAGCTGTCACTGCACCACGGCAGTGAAAGCTGTCACTGCACCACGGCAGTGAAAGCTGAGTGGATATGATGGGTCACTGCACCACAGCAGTGAAAGCTGAGTGGATATGATGGGTCACTGCACCACAGCAGTGAAAGCTGTCACTGCACCAAGGCAGTGAAAGCTGTCACTGCACCACGGCAGTGAAAGCTGCCACTGCACCACGGCAGTGAAAGCTGTCACTGCACCACAGCAGTGAAAGCTGTCACTGCACCACAGCAGTGAAAGCTGTCACTGCACCACGGCAGTGAAAGCTGTCACTGCACCACAGCAGTTAAATCTGTCACTGCACCACAGCAGTGAAAGATGTCACTGCACCACGGCAGTGAAAGCTGTCACTGCACCACGGCAGTGAAAGCTGTCACTGCACCACGGCAGTGAAAGCTGTCACTGCACCACGGCAGTGAAAGCTGTCACTGCACCACGGCAGCGAAAGCTGTCACTGCACCACGGCAGTGAAAGCTGTCACTGCACCACAGCAGTGAAAGCTGTCACTGCACCACAGCAGTGAAAGCTGTCACTGCACCACAGCAGTGAAAGCTGTCACTGCACCACGGCAGTGAAAGCTGTCACTGCACCACGGCAGTGAAAGCTGTCACTGCACCACGGCAGTGAAAGCTGTCACTGCACCACGGCAGTGAAAGCTGTCACTGCACCACGGCAGTGAAAGTTGTCACTGCACCACGGCAGTGAAAGCTGTCACTGCACCACGGCAGTGAAAGCTGTCACTGCACCACGGCAGTGAAAGCTGTCACTGCACCACGGCAGTGAAAGCTGTCACTGCACCACGGCAGTGAAAGCTGTCACTGCACCACGGCAGTGAAAGCTGTCACTGCACCACGGCAGTGAAAGCTGTCACTGCACCACGGCAGTGAAAGCTGTCACTGCACCACGGCAGTGAAAGCTGTCACTGCACCACGGCAGTGAAAGCTGTCACTGCACCACGGCAGTGAAAGCTGTCACTGCACCACGGCAGTGAAAGCTGTCACTGCACCACGGCAGTGAAAGCTGTCGCTGCACCACGGCAGTGAAAGCTGTCACTGCACCACGGCAGTGAAAGCTGTCACTGCACCACGGCAGTGAAAGCTGTCACTGCACCACGGCAGTGAAAGCTGTCACTGCACCACGGCAGTGAAAGCTGTCACTGCACCACGGCAGTGAAAGCTGTCACTGCACCACGGCAGTGAAATATGTCACTGCACCACGGCAGTGAAAGCTGTCACTGCACCACGGCAGTGAAAGCTGTCACTGCACCACGGCAGTGAAAGCTGTCACTGCACCACGGCAGTGAAAGCTGTCACTGCACCACGGCAGTGAAAGCTGTCACTGCACCACGGCAGTGAAAGCTGTCACTGCACCACGGCAGTGAAAGCTGTCACTGCACCACGGCAGTGAAAGCTGTCACTGCACCACGGCAGTGAAATCTGTCACTGCACCACGGCAGTGAAAGCTGTCACTGCACCACGGCAGTGAAAGCTGTCACTGCACCACGGCAGTGAAAGCTGCCACTGCACCACGGCAGTGAAAGCTGTCACTGCACCACGGCAGTGAAAGCTGTCACTGCACCACGGCAGTGAAAGCTGTCACTGCACCACGGCAGTGAAAGCTGTCACTGCACCACGGCAGTGAAAGCTGTCACGGCACCACGGCAGTGAAAGCTGTCACTGCACCACGGCAGTGAAACCTGTCACTGCACCACGGCAGTGAAAGCTGTCACTGCACCACGGCAGTGAAAGCTGTCACTGCACCACGGCAGTGAAAGCTGTCACTGCACCACGGCAGTGAAAGCTGTCACTGCACCACGGCAGTGAAATCTGTCACTGCACCACGGCAGTGAAAGCTGTCACTGCACCACGACAGTGAAAGCTGTCACTGCACCACGGCAGTGAAAGCTGTCACTGCACTACGGCAGTGAAAGCTGTCACTGCACCACGGCAGTGAAAGCTGACACTGCACCACGGCAGTGAAAGCTGTCACTGCACCACGGCAGTGAAAGCTGTCACTGCACCACGGCAGTGAAAGCTGTCACTGCACCACGGCAGTGAAAGCTGTCACTGCACCACGGCAGTGAAAGCTGTCACTGCACCACGGCAGTGAAAGCTGTCACTGCACCACGGCAGTGAAAGCTGTCACTGCACCACGGCAGTGAAAGCTGTCACTGCACCACGGCAGTGAAAGCTGAGTGGATATGATGGGTGATGACTCATGACTCAGGAGTTGTTTGTAATCTGATGGTTAGATTTGTAATCTGATGGTTAGATTTGTAATCTGATGGTTAGATTTGTAATCTGATGGTTAGATTTGTAATCTGATGGTTAGATTTGTAATCTGATGGTTAGATTTGTAATCTGATGGTTAGATGTGTAATGTGATGGTTAGATTTGTAATCTGATGGTTAGATTTGTAATCTGAGGGTTAGATTTGTAATCTGATGATTATATTTGTAATCTGATGGTCAGATTTGTAATCTGATGGTTAGATTTGTAATCTGATGGTTAGATTTGTAATCTAATGGTTAGATTTGTAATCTGATGGTTAGAAATATCGTCATTGTTCATCGATGAACGATGGAAAAGGAGTGTCTCAGGGAAAAATGAAGCTTCACTGAAATCGGATTGAAATGTTAGCGAATGTAACTTTCATTGAAACAATTTTTTTCCTTCCAATTTACGCAGAAGTTTGCCTATATGGCTACTTCACTTTCACTACCATATTGTTGTCAAATGAATGACGTAATTTTCTTACATTATATCTGACACATTGAATTCATCCTTATTTTCGCAACTTTAAATCATTCACATCGAACAAATGTCAGTGATCGGAGGAGGAGAAATCGTTCAAAAGTGTGGGGGACGGGGGGACAGTTAACATTGCTGGCCCCCCAGCCTGAAAAGTGTGTGCGGGGGGGGGGGGGGGGTCAATCACGATCGACCACCAGGGACAGATTCCGTTTTTGGATACCCTCATCAGTGTGTGCCCAGATGGCCACTACAACACACAGCTTTACACTAAACCGGTAGCAGCCTCCATTATCCTACCTTTCGACTCCGCACAACCATTCAAAATGAAAAAGGCAGTAGCAAAATCACAGTTTCTACGAGCCCTCAAGGTTTCCTCCGACCCGGGTAGTGAAAAACGCAGCACTGATATGATCCATGCTTTTTTCCGGACAAATGGCTACCCTTCCCGTTGGCTTAATGGGGTGGCACGCCAGGCTATGAAACAACACTGCAATACAAACGCCAACAAAACAGTGACTGACAAAAATGCAAACAAAACAGGGGAAAAACAATAACGTAAAGATAGGATTTACGTGACCCTCCCATTCATTGACGATAACCTGACTAGAAAAGTGGATGCCGCCCTGAAATCTGTGAATCCAAACCTGACAGCGTCGTGGAAAAATGAAAACACGATAACCAAACGACTGGTTCACTCGGCTTTGGAGCCCCCACCATGTCGCGCCGGAAGAAGATCCTGCCGTACGTGCGACAGTGGACTGCATGGCCGGTGTACCACACAAAAAAATGTGGTATATCAGATCACCTGTAGGATTTGCGCTGCCTCTGACGGACCACCTCAGACCTACATAGGTGATACCAAACGGTACATCAGGTACAGGTTCGATGAGCATTTTAGGGACGGTGCAAATCGCACTCAGCAGACTCCGTTCGGTGATCATATGATTAAATGTCATCCGAATGAGTCAGAGCCGCGACTATCTATCGCTGTACTTCGTCGATGCAAAGACGCAGCAGACCGAAAGATAGCCGAGGCACTGGCCATTCGGGACAGACAGCCAAAATTGAACAGCCAAATTGACACCTGGCCACTGATAGAATAAATTGTTGTGGTAAATCTTCCTTTTGCCTTCTGCACCGTTTGGTCTCTATTTAATAACCTTACTCTTGTTGGGTGTGTAGTAGGCAACAATGGCTATGTTAGTTGTTGGTAGTGTATCAGTTGTACATACGTATGTGATTTAGACTTCAGATGTGTCGGTGTGCATAACAGGGGCTGTACGTGTGGATGTATTAATTTGTGGATAATTTTCGTCGGTGGCTTTCGCATAGCCAAGTGGCACGTGTTGTTTCTTTGGCTTGCAAAAAGTTTGGTGTAATATTGTGAACTCTGACGAAGCCTCAATGCGCAATATAAGTTCTTTTGTCCTTTATTTCTGATTTTCGATCATCTTTTCTGAATTATCATGAGCACAGGCTATTTCAATATAACTTGTAAAGACATTCTATCTGACACATTAATATGAGATTAGCAAATCAACTATAATCGAACTCTTGCAGAGGTGTCGATTTTTAAAAATGATTGGGGGAAGGGGGGAACAGGAACGAATCCAAGGGGGGGGGGACAGGAACGAATCCAAGGGGGGGGGGCAGGAACGAATCCAAGGGGGCCATCAGCGTCACGGCTTCACCGAAACGACCGACATCTGCTGAAAATTAACACATTTTATTTTCAAAGGAAGTCTAGGCAACTTGTAAAAAGGAGAGTTTGTTTTAAATCGGTTCCTGATGCAAAATTAGACGAAGTTCATGAGCTTTGGAATTCTGTCGGAAGGTCTCTCAAACCATCGTTTTTGGCCGATTTGGATTTCCGAATGTTGTGAGGTGATTCATTTTGGACTAAAAAACTGTATGTGAAGATAAAAGAAATTAAAGAAATTAAAACGGTACATTTCCTAATTGTTCATTGATTCATTCCCTTTAATCAGTATAGCTCCGGCCACCGACCCAAGCGGTAACCCTTGAAATGGAAAATGGTATCCCTTCATGGAATGCAAAACAAGGCACCAAATTGTTAACAACGTCTATTACCGGTCAATATACAACTCATCTCAGAAAATACGCTTAGACATAAATAAGTTTATGCGTTTTTAGCGTCTTTTTTTACTTTACAATGATGCTGATGGCATGCAAACGCGGAACTGGTATTTTGCGACGAAATAAACGAAATTCGGGTCGACGAGCCCGACGTCGCGCCGAGCATTGTGCCGATATCGACCCAATATCGGCATGTTTGCTGGGGACACATTCATTATAGGTCGTGTCCTCCAAATGACGCCATGTTTTAACCCGCGTCCGGGTGGGTCTCTGAGCAAACCACACCCTGATGGCTGGGGGGGGGGGGGGATCAAAATGACCACCACTAATTCGTACACCAAAAGGGCTAGAAAGACGCGGAGAACGTTCAAAAGCTCTTAACAAGACCATTCAAAGTCACTTCGGTCATTTTTCACTCAGGTCAATATTGAGGTCACCGGTGGTCATCAAAGGTCACATTTTCCAAGTTTAGGACTTGCCTCCAGAAACCCCCAAATATCTCGAGAACTATGATAGCTGGGTCATTCCACGCCAACTCAACCAGTCGAGGTTGCACCACCATCTATTGATTTGGGAAAATGGGATATAGGGTAATATTGTGCTCCGATTACGATTCTGAGGTTTTCTGACTTCTGCAGACCTCTGAACCTCTGGATCCTGAACAGCAAGACGTGTTTGTTAGGGGGAGTTAAATCCCAAGAAGTCTCAGGTAATTATTAAAATAGACTTAAATAGTTGATTAAAAACATTTAATTAGCAAAAGTTGTTTAGCTTTTCCTTTAAATTAGCATATGTGCCATTGTTTGGCCAATTTCAGGCGGTTTGGGGCCGGGGGTTGGCCTCTTTGCTCACTCTTGGATCCGCCAGTAGCCAAATAACATTGGGGGAGGGGGAGGGGACCATTTGGTGGGGGTGGTGGCGAACTCAACATTGGGGGCCCGAGGGCCACCCCAAAAGTATATAAATCGACACCTATGAACTCGTGTGCCTTGATGAACGTACGCACTGTATTGGGAATAAACTAGTCTTGTTAACTTGTTGGGATCAAAACAACACCATGTCAGTTCAAAGTGATTACAATACATTACAAGATAAGACACTCACGTTTTCTGCAATTGAAAGTACACAGAGACACAACCGACTTACCCTGTCTGCGAGGTGTTGTGCAAAAGTTGCCTCGAGAAAGGAGAAGACCATGGTTACCATGGCGATGGCCCCCAGCGTGATGTACACCGGAAAGTAGGTCAGCACCAGACCGTACGACAGCGGCTTTCTTGCGTGTCCTGAAATCAACGACAAACATAACTGTTGAAAGCTGAAGCTTAAATATGGACGTGGAAATATAGGTATGGAGACTATTAAGGTTGTATTTTCTTGATCTTAACCCGCGCACTGCAGGGGCTTTGCGCCGAACACGAACTGCAGGGGGGTTGATTTCCGCCCCCCCCTGAAATCTCGAAAACTACGCTACGTAGCGAAAAGCGGAAAACGGCATTTGATAGCTTCATACATGTTCTATCGAAATTATTCAGTTTTGTTTTAGTCAGGTCAAAATTGAGGTCACCAGAGGTCATCAAAGGTCAAATTTTCCAGTTTTTTCCTGTTTTAGGACATCGCTCCAGAAATTCCCATATATCTCAAAAACTATGCTAGTTAGAAACAAACCGAAAAAGCAAACGCCAGCCAGTGAAATTTGCAATCGCTGAAGTGTCTTCAAATTTGATCTCAGGTCAATATTTGAGGCTCCAGAGGTCAAAAAAGGGAAAAAACATTTTTTTGCTAAATTGTTTTTCGTTATTAACGTTTTATGTAATCAAGATAACGGAAAACTGTTTACGCCATTGTGTTTATCTTGTCAAGGCACTTTGAATGATGTACATGGTGACCTTGTTAACTTAACTTAAAAAATTTACCTCAGGTCAAGGTCAAGTGGTGACCCAAGTATGGCATGTTGCATATGAAAAGACGTGTTTCGACGAGACAAACACATTGGTGTCTGTTTCACTCCTCTATCTTAATTATGTCGGGAGTCATTGACAAAAAAGTGATGTTGACCTCGCATGACCTCAAATGACCCAATAGGGATCTCTGAACAAAACTTACACTTGGATCATCAAGAATATCCTATAATAACATGATCCAGAAGTAATTGGACTATTATCATGCATATCCTTAGCATTTGTATATTTCCCCATTGACTTATGGGAAGGCTACGAAATTGACCTGACCTTAGGTCACCGATATACAAATTCCGAGATATGAGAATTGTAAGTACTTATGCTCTCATGCCATCCTGTAAGTTTCAAACTGATCGGTGAAAAACTCTGGCTTTGGCACAACTGCAAAAAAAAATAGAGGTGGGGTCACTTGACCTGGTCTGGTGACCTGACCTGAGATGACCCGAGGTTATTTTTTTTCAAAGTGTGCGCAATTGATGTCCTGACAGGTGTGCGAAAACCAGGCGGCGCTGCGCGCCGCTGTTTTTTCGCTATCTTTGACAAACCTGAGGGGGGGGGGGGGGCGGAAATCAACCCCCTGCAGTGCGCGGGTTAGGTCATTAATTTTTTAAGCCACCAAGCAAGAGGAGACTCAGCCGCAAGAGTTGTGATGTTTTCTAGGGTTATAGTAATGGTAGATCAAAGATCCGTGGAAGAACGCGCGTAACAATCAACATCAACAAATGCCCAAAACATTGGTAATAAGCAAACACGAATTATTATTGTAAAGGAACGATGTAGGAAAGTGATGAGATGAAAATCTGGGTTAAATATGACTCCTAGCCAAGCCAGTATCCCGACAGTGAGACACCATTGATTACAGCTTGAAATTCGACTCTTACCGACCGACTTTTACCCAAATTTCAAACTGATATCTCCATTTTTGAAAGACTTATATGACATATAAAGTATGGGTAACTCATGACATCATATTTTGAAATTGCATTAGTTGGCTTTGATTGAACAGATAGAGACAAATAAATGCCAGCTTTGTATTCCTGAGAAGAAAACAAAACTGGTCCATAAACATGCCTTCTTTTTTATATTTATCAATTTCAAATTTTGACCTTCAGTGACCTGAACTTGACCTGAACTTGACAACAACTTCACGTAAATGAATTCAGTTGGTAAAATGACCATCACTATCAAATTATACGTGGCAAATAACCCATAAAACATGTGTTGCATGACGTTCGTAGATATTTAGTGCATTGTGATTTTGTATGACCTGACCTTGACTTGACCTTTGCTAAAAATATCACTTTAGCCAATGCGGTATGTGTATAATACCTTTGGCACCACTTTGGGTGATCATGGTCGTAATCGATGGCTTTTGCTGGAAATATGGCTCAAACTAAAATACGACGACTTTGACCTTTGACCTGACCTTTGACCTGATATTTGACCTCACTTTGATTTTTTTAGCGTGCTTTAGATTCATTTCAATCAGAGCTTTCGGATGCCGCCTTGCGCGTCTCGCTGCGATCATTGGTTCGGAAGATAACAAGGAGGGCGTTTAACGCCCCCCCTCCCTCCAGTCAATGGCGTTCGGCTGAGACCCCAGTCAATGCCGGGTTACGTAACCGACAGCCGACTCTTACGTTACCGACAGCCGACTCTTATGTTACCGACAGCCGACTCTTACGTTACCGACAGCCGACTCTTACGTTACCGACAGCCGACTCTTACGTTACCGACAGCCGACTCTTACGTTACCGACAGCCGACTCTTACGTTACCGACAACCGACTCTTACGTTACCGACAGCCGACTCTTACGTTACCGACAGCCGACTATTACGTTACCGACAGCCGACTCTTACGTTACCGACAGCCGACTCTCACGTTACTGACAGCCGACTCTTACGTTACCGACAGCCGACTCTTACGTTACCGACAACCAACTACGCCATCTGAAGTTTGGTAACATTTTCCGCCCGATTTTCACATAGAGCGAACGAAACGGCACATCGAACGCATAGTGCTAAGGCTCTAGAAGCATTATAAAAGGTACACCTACCGGATACTCGTAGCCTTCCTTCATTACACTACGTGTCTGGTAAAGTTTAGTAGAGTTACCTTTGATTTGCGGCATAGCACAGGCGTTGATGGGAAGCAACAGCAGTAAGAACGCTCCGACCGCATAAAACGGCAGACTGTAGCCCCCGGCCTGTGAAAACAAACAGCAGTAAGAACGCCACGACCGCATAAAACGGCAGACTGTAGCCCCCCCCCCCCAGCCTGTGAAAACAAACAGCAGTAAGAACGCTCCGACCGCATAAAACGGCAGACTGTAGCCCCCGGCCTGTGAAAACAAACAGCAGTAAGAAAGCTCCGACCGCATAAAACGGCAGACTGTAGCCCCCGGCCTGTGAAAACAAACGGCAGAGGGCGGAGTAACATACATAACCAGTGACAAACGACAGCTGCCAGGTGACAGTTCATAACCAGTGACAAACGACAGCTGCCAGGTGACAGCTGATAACCAGTGACAAACGACAGCTGCCAGGTGATGCAGCTGATAACCAGTGACAAACGACAGCTGCCAGGTGATAGTTCATAACCAGTGACAAACGACAGCTGCCAGGTGACAGTTCATAACCAGTGACAAACGACAGCTGCCAGGTGACAGCTCATAACCAGTGACAAACGACAGCTGACAGGTGACAGCTGATAACCAGTGACAAACGACAGCTGCCAGGTGGCAGCTGATAACCAGTGACAAACGACAGCTGCCAGGTGACAGCTCATAACCAGTGACAAACGACAGCTGCCAGGTGACAGCTGATAACCAGTGACAAACGACAGCTGCCAGGCGACAGCTCATAACCAGTGACAAACGACAGCTGCCAGGTGACCGCTGATAACCAGTGACAAACGACAGCTGCCAGGTGACAGCTGATAACCAGTGACAAACGACAGCTGACAGGTGACAGCTGATAACCAGTGACAAACGAAAGCTGCCAGGTGACAGCTCATAACCAGTGACAAACGACAGCTGACAGGTGACAGCTGATAACCAGTGACAAACGACAGCTGCCAGGTGACAGTTCATAACCAGTGACAAACGACAGCTGACAGGTGATGCAGCTCATAACCAGTGACAAACGACAGCTGCCAGGTGACAGCTGATAACCAGTGACAAACGACAGCTGACAGGTGAAAGCTCATAACCAGTGACAAACGAAAGCTGCCAGGTGATAGTTCATAACCAGTGACAAACGACAGCTGACAGGTGACAGCTGATAACCAGTGACAAACGACAGCCGCCAGGTGACAGCTGATAACCAGTGACAAACGACAGCTGCCAGGTGGCAGCTCATAACCAGTGACAAACGACAGCTGACAGGTGATGCAGCTGATAACCAGTGACAAACGACAGCTGCCAGGTGATAGTTCATAACCAGTGACAAACGACAGCTGATAGGTGACAGCTGATAACCAGTGACAAACGACAGCTGCCAGGTGACAGCTCATAACCAGTGACAAATGACAGCTGACAGGTGACAGCTGATAACCAGTGGCAAACGACAGCTGCCAGGTGACAGCTCATAACCAGTGACAAACGACAGCTGCCAGGTGACAGCTCATAACCAGTGACAAACGACAGCTGCCAGGTGACAGCTCATAACCAGTGACAAACGACAGCTGACAGGTGATACAGCTGATAACCAGTGACAAACGACAGCTGCCAGGTGACAGCTCATAACCAGTGACAAACGACAGCTGCCAGGTGACAGCTGATAACCAGTGACAAACGACAGCTGCCAGGTGACAGACAGCTCATAACCAGTGACAAACGACAGCTGCCAGGTGACAGTTCATAACCAGTGAAAACGACAGCTGCCAGGTGACAGCTCATAACCAGTGACAAACGACAGCTGACAGGTGATACAGCTGATAACCAGTGACAAACGACAGCTGCCAGGTGACAGCTCATAACCAGTGACAAACGACAGCTGACAGGTGACAGCTCATAACCAGTGACAAACGACAGCTGAAAGGTGACAGCTCATAACCAGTGACAAACGACAGCTGCCAGGTGACCGCTGATAACCAGTGACAAACGACAGCTGCCAGGTGACAGCTGATAACCAGTGACAAACGACAGCTGCCAGGTGACAGCTGATAACCAGTGACAAACGACAGCTGCCAGGTGACAGCTCATAACCAGTGACAAACGACAGCTGCCAGGTGACCGCTGATAACCAGTGACAAACGACAGCTGCAGGTGATGCAGCTGATAACCAGTCACAAACGACAGCTGCCAGGTGACAGCTGATAACCAGTGACAAACGACAGCTGCCAGGTGACAGCTCATAACCAGTGACAAACGACAGCTGCCAGGTGGCAGTTCATAACCAGTGACAAACGACAGCTGCAGGTGATGCAGCTGATAACCAGTCACAAACGACAGCTGCCAGGTGACAGCTGATAACCAGTGACAAACGACAGCTGCCAGGTGACATACAGCTCATAACCAGTGACAAACGACAGCTGACAGGTGACAGCTCATAACCAGTGACAAACGACAGCTGCCAGGTGACAGCTGATAACCAGTCACAAACGACAGCTGCCAGGTGACAGACAGCTCATAACCAGTGACAAACGACAGCTGCCAGGTGATGCAACTCATAACCAGTGACAAACGACAGCTGCCAGGTGACAGACAGCTCATAACCAGTGACAAACGACAGCTGACAGGTGACAGCTCATAACCAGTGACAAACGACAGCTGTCAGGTGACAGCTGATAACCAGTGACAAACGACATCTGCCAGGTGACAGTTCATAACCAGTGAAAACGACAGCTGCCAGGTGACAGCTCATAACCAGTGACAAACGACAGCTGACAGGTGACAGCTCATAACCAGTGACAAACGACAGCTGACAGGTGATGCAGCTGATAACCAGTGACAAACGACAGCTGCCAGGTGACAGCTCATAACCAGTGACAAACGACAGCTGCCAGGTGACAGCTGATAACCAGTGACAAACGACAGCTGTCAGGTGACAGTTCATAACCAGTGACAAACGACAGCTGCCAGGTGACAGCTGATAACCAGTGACAAACGACAGCTGCCAGGTGACAGACAGCTCATAACCAGTGACAAACGACAGCTGCCAGGTGATGCAACTCATAACCAGTGACAAACGACAGCTGCCAGGTGACAGACATATCATAACCAGTGACAAACGACAGCTGCCAGGTGACAGTTCATAACTAGTGACAAACGACAGCTGCCAGGTGACAGCTGATAACCAGTGACAAACGACAGCTGTCAGGTGACAGTTCATAACCAGTGACAAACGACAGCTGCCAGGTGACAGCTGATAACCAGTGACAAACGACAGCTGCCAGGTGACAGACAGCTCATAACCAGTGACAAATGACAGCTGCCAGGTGACAGTTCATAACCAGTGACAAACGACAGCTGCCAGGTGACAGCTGATAACCAGTGACAAACGACAGCTGCCAGGTGACAGTTCATAACCAGTGACAAACGACAGCTGACAGGTGACAGCTCATAACCAGTGACAAACAACAGCTGACATGTGACAGCTCATAACCAGTGACAAACGACAGCTGCCAGATGACAGCTCATAACCAGTGACAAACGACAGCTGCCAGGTGACAGCTCATAACCAGTGACAAACGACAGCTGACTGGTGACAGCTCATAACCAGTGACAAACGATAGCTGCCAGGTGATAGTTCATAACCAGTGACAAACGACAGCTGACAGGTGACAGCTGATAACCAGTGACAAACGACAGCTGCCAGGTGACAGCTGATAACCAGTGACAAACGACAGCTGCCAGGTGACAGTTCATAACCAGTGACAAACGACAGCTGACAGGTGACAGCTGATAACCAGTGACAAACGACAGCTGCCAGGTGACAGCTCATAACCAGTGACAAACGACAGCTGACAGGTGATGCAGCTAATAACCAGTGGCAAACGACAGCTGACAGGTGATACAGCTGATAACCAGTGACAAACGACAGCTGCCAGGTGACAGCTCATAACCAGTGACAAAAAACAGCTGCCAGGTGACAGCTCATAACCAGTGACAAACGACAGCTGCCAGGTGACAGCTCATAACCAGTGACAAACGACAGCTGCCAGGTGACAGCTGATAACCAGTGACAAACGACAGCTGCCAGGTGACAGACAGCTCATAACCAGTGACAAACGACAGCTGCCAGGTGATGCAACTCATAACCAGTGACAAACGACAGCTGCCAGGTGACAGACAGCTCATAACCAGTGACAAACGACAGCTGCCAGGTGACAGTTCATAACCAGTGACAAACGACAGCTGCCAGGTGACAGCTGATAACCAGTGACAAACGACAGCTGCCAGGTGACAGTTCATAACCAGTGACAAACGACAGCTGCCAGGTGACAGCTGATAACCAGTGACAAACGACAGCTGCCAGGTGACAGACAGCTCATAACCAGTGACAAACGACAGCTGCCAGGTGATGCAACTCATAACCAGTGACAAACGACAGCTGCCAGGTGACAGACAGCTCATAACCAGTGACAAACGACAGCTGCCAGGTGACAGTTCATAACCAGTGACAAACGACAGCTGCCAGGTGACAGTTCATAACCAGTGACAAACGACAGCTGCCAGGTGACAGCTGATAACCAGTGACAAACGACAGCTGCCAGGTGACAGTTCATAACCAGTGACAAACGACAGCTGACAGGTGACAGCTCATAACCAGTGACAAACGACAGCTGACATGTGACAGCTCATAACTAGTGACAAACGACAGCTGACAGGTGATGCAGCTGATAACCAGTGACAAACGACAGCTGCCAGGTGACAGCTCATAACCAGTGACAAACGACAGCTGCCAGGTGACAGCTCATAACCAGTGACAAACGACAGCTGACAGGTGACAGCTCATAACCAGTGACAAACGATAGCTGCCAGGTGATAGTTCATAACCAGTGACAAACGACAGCTGACAGGTGACAGCTGATAACCAGTGACAAACAACAGCTGCCAGGTGACAGCAGATAACCAGTGACAAACGACAGCTGCCAGGTGACAGTTCATAACCAGTGACAAACGACAGCTGACAGGTGACAGCTGATAACCAGTGACAAACGACATCTGCCAGGTGACAGCTCATAACCAGTGACAAACGACAGCTGACAGGTGACAGCTCATAACCAGTGACAAACGACAGCTGCCAGGTGACAGCTGATAACCAGTGACAAACGACACCTGCCAGGTGATAGTTCATAACCAGTGACAAACGACAGCTGATAGGTGACAGCTGATAACTAGTGACAAACGACAGCTGCCAGGTGACAGCTCATAACCAGTGACAAACGACAGCTGACAGGTGACAGCTGATAACTAGTGGCAAGCGACAGCTGCCAGGTGACAGCTCATAACCAGTGACAAACGACAGCTGCCAGGTGACAGCTCATAACCAGTGACAAACGACAGCTGACAGGTGACAGCTCATAACCAGTGACAAACGACAGCTGACAGGTGATGCAGCTGAAGCAGTGGCAAACGACAGCTGCCAGGTGACAGCTCATAACCAGTGACAAACGACAGCTGCCAGGTGACAGCTCATAACCAGTGACAAACGACAGCTTACAGGTGACAGCTCATAACCAGTGACAAACGACAGCTGCCAGGTGACAGTTCATAACCAGTGACAAACGACAGCTGACAGGTGATGCAGCTGATAACCAGTGACAAACGACATCTGCCAGGTGACAGCTCATAACCAGTGACAAACGACAGCTGCCAGGTGACAGTTCATAACCAGTGACAAACGACAGCTGCCAGGTGACAGCTGATAACCAGTGACAAACGACAGCTGCCAGGTGACAGCTGATAACCAGTGACAAACGACAGCTGCCAGGTGACAGCTGATAACCAGTGACAAACGACAGCTGCCAGGTGATAGTTCATAACCAGTGACACACGACAGCTGATAGGTGACAGCTGATAACCAGTGACAAACGACAGCTGCCAGGTGACAGCTCATAACCAGTGACAAACGACAGCTGACAGGTGACAGCTGATAACCAGTGGCAAACGACAGCTGCCAGGTGACAGCTCATAACCAGTGACAAACGACAGCTGCCAGGTGACAGCTCATAACCAGTGACAAACGACAGCTGACAGGTGACAGCTCATAACCAGTGACAAACGACAGCTGCCAGGTGACAGCTGATAACTAGTGACAAACGACAGCTGCCAGGTGACAGCTGATAACCAGTGACAAACGACAGCTGCCAGGTGACAGCTCATAACCAGTGACAAGCGACAGCTGCCAGGTGACAGCTCATAACCAGTGACAAACGACAGCTGCCAGGTGATGCAGCTGATAACCAGTGACAAACGACAGCTGACAGGTGACAGCTGATAACCAGTGACAAACGACAGCTGCCAGGTGGCAGTTCATAACCAGTGACAAACGACAGCTGCCAGGTGACAGCTCATAACCAGTGACAAGCGACAGCTGCCAGGTGACAGTTCATAACCAGTGACAAACGACAGCTGCCAGGTGACAGCTGATAACCAGTGACAAACGACAGCTGCCAGGTGACAGACAGCTCATAACCAGTGACAAACGACAGCTGACAGGTGACAGCTCATAACCAGTGACAAACGACAGCTGCCAGGTGACAGCTGATAACCAGTGACAAACGACAGCTGCCAGGTGACAGACAGCTCATAACCAGTGACAAACGACAGCTGCCAGGTGATGCAACTCATAACCAGTGACAAACGACAGCTGCCAGGTGACAGACAGCTCATAACCAGTGACAAACGACAGCTGACAGGTGACAGCTCATAACCAGTGACAAACGACATCTGTCAGGTGACAGCTGATAACCAGTGACAAACGACATCTACCAGGTGACAGTTCATAACCAGTGAAAACGACAGCTGCCAGGTGACAGCTCATAACCAGTGACAAACGACAGCTGACAGGTGACAGCTCATAACCAGTGACAAACGACAGCTGACAGGTGATGCAGCTGATAACCAGTGACAAACGACAGCTGCCAGGTGACAGCTCATAACCAGTGACAAACGACAGCTGCCAGGTGACAGCTGATAACCAGTGACAAACGACAGCTGTCAGGTGACAGTTCATAACCAGTGACAAACGACAGCTGCCAGGTGACAGCTGATAACCAGTGACAAACGACAGCTGCCAGGTGACAGACAGCTCATAACCAGTGACAAACGACAGCTGCCAGGTGATGCAACTCATAACCAGTGACAAACGACAGCTGCCAGGTGACAGACAGATCATAACCAGTGACAAACGACAGCTGCCAGGTGACAGTTCATAACTAGTGACAAACGACAGCTGCCAGGTGACAGCTGATAACCAGTGACAAACGACAGCTGTCAGGTGACAGTTCATAACCAGTGACAAACGACAGCTGCCAGGTGACAGCTGATAACCAGTGACAAACGACAGCTGCCAGGTGACAGACAGCTCATAACCAGTGACAAACGACAGCTGCCAGGTGATGCAACTCATAACCAGTGACAAACGACAGCTGCCAGGTGACAGACAGCTCCTAACCAGTGACAAATGACAGCTGCCAGGTGACAGTTCATAACCAGTGACAAACGACAGCTGCCAGGTGACAGCTGATGACCAGTGACAAACGACAGCTGCCAGGTGACAGTTCATAACCAGTGACAAACGACAGCTGACAGGTGACAGCTCATAACCAGTGACAAACAACAGCTGACATGTGACAGCTCATAACCAGTGACAAACGACAGCTGCCAGGTGACAGCTCATAACCAGTGACAAACGACAGCTGCCAGGTGACAGCTCATAACCAGTGACAAACGACAGCTGACTGGTGACAGCTCATAACCAGTGACAAACGATAGCTGCCAGGTGATAGTTCATAACCAGTGACAAACGACAGCTGACAGGTGACAGCTGATAACCAGTGACAAACGACAGCTGCCAGGTGACAGCTTATAACCAGTGACAAACGACAGCTGCCAGGTGACAGTTCATAACCAGTGACAAACGACAGCTGACAGGTGACAGCTGATAACCAGTGACAAACGACAGCTGCCAGGTGATAGCTCATAACCAGTGACAAACGACAGCTGACAGGTGATGCAGCTAATAACCAGTGGCAAACGACAGCTGACAGGTGATACAGCTGATAACCAGTGACAAACGACAGCTGCCAGGTGACAGCTCATAACCAGTGACAAAAAAACAGCTGCCAGGTGACAGCTCATAACCAGTGACAAACGACAGCTGCCAGGTGACAGCTCATAACCAGTGACAAACGACAGCTGCCAGGTGACAGCTGATAACCAGTGACAAACGACAGCTGCCAGGTGACAGACAGCTCATAACCAGTGACAAACGACAGCTGCCAGGTGATGCAACTCATAACCAGTGACAAACGACAGCTGCCAGGTGACAGACAGCTCATAACCAGTGACAAACGACAGCTGCCAGGTGACAGTTCATAACCAGTGACAAACGACAGCTGCCAGGTGACAGCTGATAACCAGTGACAAACGACAGCTGCCAGGTGACAGTTCATAACCAGTGACAAACGACAGCTGCCAGGTGACAGCTGATAACCAGTGACAAACGACAGCTGCCAGGTGACAGACAGCTCATAACCAGTGACAAACGACAGCTGCCAGGTGATGCAACTCATAACCAGTGACAAACGACAGCTGCCAGGTGACAGACAGCTCATAACCAGTGACAAACGACAGCTGCCAGGTGACAGTTCATAACCAGTGACAAACGACAGCTGCCAGGTGACAGCTGATAACCAGTGACAAACGACAGCTGCCAGGTGACAGTTCATAACCAGTGACAAACGACAGCTGACAGGTGACAGCTCATAACCAGTGACAAACGACAGCTGACATGTGACAGCTCATAACTAGTGACAAACGACAGCTGACAGGTGATGCAGCTGATAACCAGTGACAAACGACAGCTGCCAGGTGACAGCTCATAACCAGTGACAAACGACAGCTGCCAGGTGACAGCTCATAACCAGTGACAAACGACAGCTGACAGGTGACAGCTCATAACCAGTGACAAACGATAGCTGCCAGGTGATAGTTCATAACCAGTGACAAACGACAGCTGCCAGGTGACAGCTCGCATGATGAACCTGCCTTTAGAAATAAACAAAAACAACTTGCAAACATAGAAGCATGCCTACACATGCGCATAACCGCATTTTCTTTGGCGCTTTCTCCACATTCATTTCCCATTTAAATGCGTATATTTTAGCATGCCTTAAGGCATGCTAAAATAACTAATTAGTTATTGTACCTACCTTGAGTTGGACTTGGAGCTAAAACTATCAATTCATCTTTGAACCCATCGTAACTGTGCAAAACCCCTGTCATCTCTAGGCTAGCTGGTGGCTTATATCACTCTTCCGACTTCCCCCTCTTTCGAGAACTAAATACTTATAATTCCAGCCCCCCGCACTCTCAGTCAACCCTTATCCCCAATCCATCGAGACAACCTAACTTTGCGTCGTTCACATCCATATATCGCACATCACCTACACAAACATCCCATCAACCCATCATCCCATCAACCCATCAACCCATCAACCCATCAACCCATCAACCCATCAACCCATCAACCCATCATCCCATCATCCCATCATCCCATCATCCCATCATCCCATAATCCCATAATCCCATCATCCCATCATCCCATCAACCCATCATTCCATCATCCCATCCACCCATCAACCCATCAACCCATTATCCCATCATCCCATCATCCCATCATCCCATCATCCCATCATCCCATCATCCCATCAACCCATCAACCCATCAACCCATCAACCCATCATCCCATCATCCCATCATCCCATCATCCCATCATCACATCATCCCATCATCCCATCAACCCATCAACCCATCAACCCATCAACCCATCAACCCATCATTCCATCATCCCATCAACCCATCAACCCATCAACCCATCAACCCATCATCCCATCATCCCATCATCCCATCATCCCATCATCCCATCATCCCATCATCCCATCATCCCATCATCCCATCATCCCATCATCCCATCATTCCATCATTCCATCATCCCATCATCCCATCAACCCATCAACCCATCAACCCATCAACCCATCATCCCATCAACCCATCAACCTATCATCCCATCAACCCATCAACCCATGAACCATACTGACAGTAGACACCTATATCCCATCGCCTGTGTACCTCTCCTACCTACCTCTACCTACCTATACCTACCTCTCACCAGCTACCCTCGAATAGAGGGCAGCACTTTCTTACGCTAAATAGAGGGCAGCACTTTCTAACGTTAAGTAGAGGGCAGTCCCGTCTCACCTAGAACAGCAGGCCACCGAGTGCCGGGTCGGCGTCTCACCTCGAACAGCAGGCCGTCGAGAGCCGGGCCGGCGTCTCACCTCGAACAGCAGTCCACCGAGTGCCGGGCCGGCGTCTCACCTCGAACAGCGGCCCACCGAGAGCCGGGCCGGCGTCTCACCTCGAACAGCAGGCCGCCGAGTGCCGGGCCGGCGTCTCACCTCGAACAGCAGTCCGCCGAGTGCTGGGCCGGCGTCTCACCTCGAACCGCAGTCCGCCGAGAGCTGGGCCGGCGTCTCACCTCGAACAGCAGTCCACCGAGTGCCGCCTCACCTCGAACAGCAGTCCACCGAGTGCCGCCTCACCTCGAACAGCAGTCCACCGAGAGCCGGGCCGGCGTCTCACCTCGAACAGCAGGCCACCGAGTGCCGTCTCACCTCGAACAGCAGTCCACCGAGTGCCGGGCCGGCGTCTCACCTCGAACAGCAGTCTACCGAGTGCCGCCTCACCTCAAACAGCAGTCCACCGAGTGCCGGGCCGGCGCCTCACCTCGAACAGCAGGCCACCGAGAGCCGTCTCACCTCGAACACAGTCCACCGAGTGCCGGGCCGGCGTCTCATCTCGAACAGCAGTCCGCCGAGTGCCGGGCCGGCGTCTCACCTCGAACAGCAATCCGCCGAGTGCCGCCTCACCTCGAACAGCAGGCCACCGAGTGCCGGGCCGGCGTCTCACCTCGAACAGCAGTCCGCCGAGAGCCGGGCCGGCGCCTCACCTCAAACAGCAGTCCGCCGAGAGCCGGGCCGACGTCTCACCTCGAACTGCAGTCCGCCGAGTGCCGTCTCACCTCGAACAGCAGTCCACCGAGTGCCGAGCCGGCGTCTCATCTCGATCAGCAGACCACCGAATGCCGGGCAGGCGTCTCACCTCGAACAGCAGTCCACCGAGAGCCGGGCCGGCGTCTCACCTCGAACAGCAGTCCACCGAGTGCCGTCTCACCTCGAACAGCAGTCCGCCGAGTGCCGGGCCGGCGCAGAGGCCGAGGGAGGTAAACACCTCCAGAAGGCCCAGCGTCATCGATATCTTTTCTGTAGACGGTACAACAGGCACAAGGCGTCAGAACTTTGTGTGTTCAAACAAACACACGGGTTCTGCAGGTATTACCACCCGTAACTCGTATTACCACCCGATAATAGGAACTGTGAAGTGTAATAGAAACTAATCATTCGGTTACTAATAATTTACTTATAGGTCTATATTTGGCAAAAATTTAGATACATTACTAGTACACATCTTTTACTTTGGCATTCAACGATTCGAGTCAGTAATTTGTGCTAATAACAGAGTTGTAGGTGTCGGCGATATTGGCTCGAACACAATCCATTGAATACAGCAGGGACGGACCTGTGAAGGTGCTGGCCACGTAGGTGTACATCGTACGTGGCGGTGATGTTGGCTCCTGAGCGGGGGAGCTTACCTGTAAAGGTGTTGGCTACGTAGGTGTACGACGCACGTGGCGATGAAGGTGGCTCCGGAGCCGAGGAGCTTACCTGTGAAGGTGCTGGCCACGTAGGTGTACGTGGTGGTGATGTTGGCTCCGGAGCGGGGGAGCTTACCTGTGAAGGTGCTGGCCACGTAGGTGTACGTGGTGGTGATGTTGGCTCCGGAGCGGGGGAGCTCACCTGTGAAGGTGCTGGCCACGTAGGTGTACGTGGTGGTGAAGTTGGCTCCGGAGCGGGGGAGCTTACCTGTGAAGGTGCTGGCCACGTAGGTGTACGTGGTGGTGATGTTGGCTCCGGAGCGGGGGAGCTTACCTGTGAAGGTGCTGGCCACGTAGGTGTACGTGGTGGTGATGTTGGCTCCGGAGCGGGGGAGCTTACCTGTGAAGGTGATGGCCACGTAGGTGTACGTGGCGGTGATGTTGGCTCCGGAGCGGGGGAGCTTACCTGTGAAGGTGCTGGCCACGTAGGTGTACGTGGTGGTGATGTTGGCTCCGGAGCGGGGGAGCTTACCTGTGAAGGTGATGGCCACGTAGGTGTACGTGGTGGTGATGTTGGCTCCGGAGCGGGGGAGCTTACCTGTGAAGGTGCTGGCCACGTAGGTGTACGTGGCGGTGATGTTGGCTCCGGAGCGGAGGAGCTAACCTGTGAATGTGATGGCCACGTAGGTGTACGTGGTGGTGATGTTGGCTCCTGAGCGGGAGAGCTTACCTGTGAAGGTGCTGGCCACGTAGGTGTACGTGGTGGTGATGTTGGCTCCGGAGCGGGGGAGCTTACCTGTGAAGGTGCTGGCCACGTAGGTGTACGTGGTGGTGATGTTGGCTCCGGAGCGGGGGAGCTTACCTGTGAAGGTGCTGGCCACGTAGGTGTACGTGGTGGTGATGTTGGCTCCGGAGCGGGGGAGCTTACCTGTGAAGGTGCTGGCCACGTAGGTGTACGTGGTGGTGATGTTGGCTCCGGAGCGGGGGAGCTTACCTGTGAAGGTGCTGGCCACGTAGGTGTACGTGGTGGTGATGTTGGCTCCGGAGCGGGGGAGCTTACCTGTGAAGGTGCTGGCCACGTAGGTGTACGTGGTGGTGATGTTGGCTCCGGAGCGGGGGAGCTTACCTGTGAAGGTGCTGGCCACGTAGGTGTACGTGGCGGTGATGTTGGCTCCGGAGCCGGTTCCCATCAGGACTCGTATCACGAAGCAGTAGATGGTGAACATTTGTAGGTCCCGGACATAGATCAGCAGGCTGAAACAGGCGGAGATTAGCAGGTTCATAAACAGGCGGACATTAGCAAGCTAAAACAGGCTGAGAAATCAGCAAGCTGGGATCGACAACAGGTTGAATAGATTGATGGCAGCAGTCAGTACAAACAGACGGATAACATCAGACTGAGATGGATGAATGTTTATGCCGAAAATGGCAAAACCTGAGATTAACATACTAGAATGGGCAGATAAAGGCTGGTTGAAAAAGGTTTAGATTAGTCTTAGGAGCAGCAGCAATACAGACTAAGAACGCCGCCTGAGCCAGACGGCAGGGATCTGTCGGATGGGTTGATATATTGTTGTTGCTTCAATAATAGTTTGTATTACTGAGCGGGCACGAAGCGCCCGTGAGGTTTCTCGACAACTTACTAGACAAATTTACAGCCCGACCCGGCCCGACCCGGCCCGACCAAGGCCGACCAGGCCCGACCCGGCCATACAGACGCTTTTCGGAAGCTAATAACTTTGCAACCACTGCTCCGATTGAGATTGGGTTTTCACCATTGGATAGGTCCATCAAATCAATTTTGTTCTGAGTATAGTGCGTTCTGATAGAGGTCGTACCACAGCGCGAGGCAGTTGGCACACGCGAACGTCGAAATGAACAAAAAAAACTTGCTAAAATGATTCTTGATCAAAAATGGCTGTATTATTCTAAGCATTAATTTATACGCTGAAGCATGCAGCGCTCAGGACGCACTCCCTTTTGCGGATTTGAGAAAGGAGATCATGAACAATTGAATGCAACTTAATTTGTATGTTGGCATGCATTGTGGCCTGGCAATTTTTATGGAGGACTAAAAGGACTGTGTTACTACCACGTGTGCTCCCTTACCGTTTCATATTTCAAACCTGTTTTAGCTTTACCAGAGCGCGCTCGCTCGGTCATCGCCCAAAAAGGCGTTTTACTGGTTTAACGGGAGCCAATACCTATTCACGGAAACTTATTCATGGCTGGCATTGTACAAAACAAAAACACGCCCTTCGTGTTTCCCCTTGCTAGTGTGCCGTCTGATCAGCCTGAATGAAGCCTACCCTACAAGCAGTAAGGAGGGTGCAGCCTACCTTACTGCTTGTAGGGTAGGCTTCATCAGGCTGATCAGACGACACACCAAAGGCTAAACGAACGGCGTTTTTTTTTTGTTGTACATACAATGCCAGCCATGAATAAGTTTCCGTGAATAGGTATTGGCTCCCGTTAAATACAAACTATTATTGAAGCAACAACAATATATCAACCCATCCGACTATTTCCTGCCGTCTGGCTCATGCGGTGTTCTTAGTCTGTATTAATCTTAGTCTTACCCGAAGGATACCTTACCCTACCTTACGGCTTACCCGAAGGCTAGGTTTCCAACTCCAACGGCCACCGATCCGCCGACGAAGACGTTCTTCGGCCCCAGAAACGGCACCTGGCAAGAGAAACGCGAAACAAAATGGTTTGACTGATGGTGGTGGATGAACGACATCCAAAATATGAGTTAGAAGGACATATATCGATATTTTGTTTATTCAAATGACTGAGACACTTCTAAAATGTGATATTTATGCCTGGTCCATAACATATCTACTGCCTGGAAATAAACATATAACAAGTGACGTCATTAAATACAGCAGCATTCCTTTGGCAGTATGTACAGTTTCACCTAGTGGCGTCACCACACCATTTTGAGTGGTGGCAGCCAGAGGTGGGGGGGGGGGGGGGGGACAATCAGAGGTTTGGGAGGCCAGCCCCATAGGGCTAATATTAATACTGGTGGCTCGGCCTCCAGACCCCCCCCCCCCCTTGGTGGCGACGCCCCTGGTTTCACTCAGTCTTTCCTTTCGCACGCAAATTGTACTTGAAATAAGACCGTGGAGACTGGAGGATATGTTTTAGTATTCCAACAGCAGCAGCGTATTCAAACAAGAAGTACTTACTGGAAATAACCGGCATGATAATGGGCAGGTTAAACGGTTAACGGTAAACGTCCAGCGAGCTCAGGAAAGATGGCCGCATCAGGACTGACTTCACTATCCTGTCTGTAGTAAACGCTCGATGGTCTACATCTTACGTCAGCTTTAGCTACACAATGCGACTAAAACTGGCCATACCACGCTGTCAATCTATTCAGTTATACAAACCTTCCTCATGAGTACTGTATCTATTCCTTGCCCTGTCACTCATTAACCAAGAACGTAGCACGCAATGATCGTGTTCGGTTTTTAACCGGTGGTACGTTCTCGTATACCGTACACGACGGCTGCGTATGCTCACCAACCGCGTCATGAGCGCCGAGGCCACCAGCGCAGCGAGGGGGTAAGCTCCGAACACCAGAGAGGCTGTGGTGGCCGACATGCCCCGTGCCTTTGCCTGTCGGAACACAATCGGAGTAGTCGTGACGTCAGCAGGCGTACAAGGAACGGGCAAACGTCTTTCTACCGTGTTTCTACCTGAGTGCACTTTGTTGATATGGAGTTTTTCTTCTTCAAATTGCATTGATCAGTTGTTGTTGTTGTTGTTGTTATTGTTGTTGTTGTTGTTGTTGTTGTCGAAAAATAAATAACTGATTAATGAACTCTCGTGGTGGATTAATAATGCAACTATTTTAATTATCGTTTACAAAACTCACCTTTTGCGGTTAAAATCGTACACACGTAAGATTAAACTGCTCATTTACAAATCGGTATTACTTGCTTTCAAGCAGTCATTGAATACAGCAAAGCTTGACAGATTCACTTGCGTTCGAACAGAGAATGTCATGGCCGCGCAGCCAAGCTTTTACCAAGGCATTAAATTAAATGGCATCATCATGTTAAACCTTCTTTTCTTGACTATATTCATCTCGATGTTTTTTGGTATGAAGTAATGCGACTAGCACTGCTGTAATAATGATGTCAGGCTTAAAATACTGAATTCTAGCTTCGATAATCCTGATGTAAGTGGACTGAAAATTCACAGGGTGTCATCGCTAAAATCTATCAATCCGTAATAATTCGTAATTATATATACCGGTATATTTCGAATTGGCTGTTTTGAGAGTGTCATGTTTCACTTAACACTTTGATAGGTACCACCTACTCTATCCTGACAGTATTTGATAGGTACCACCTACGCTATCCTGACAGTATTTGATAGGTACCACCTATTCTATCCTGACAGTATTTGATAGGTACCACCTACTCTATCCTGACAGTATTTGATAGGTACCACCTACTCTATCCTGACAGTATTTGATAGATACCACCTACTCTATCCTGACAATATTTTATAGGTACCACCTACTCTATTCTGACAGTATTTGATAGGTACCACCTACTCTATCCTGACAGTATTTGATAGGTACCACCTCCTCTATCCTGACAGTATTTGATAGGTACCACCTACTCTATTCTGGCAGTATTTGATAGGTTACCACCTACTCTATCCTGACAGTATTTGATAGGTACCACCTACTCTATCCTGACAGTATTTGATAGGTACCACCTATTCTATCCTGACAGTATTTGATAGGTACCACCTACTCTATCCTGACAGTATTTGATAGGTACCACCTACTCTATCCTGACAGTATTTGATAGGTACCATCTACGCTATCCTGACAGTATTTGATAGGTACCACCTACGCTATCCTGACAGTATTTGATAGGTACCACCTACTCTATCCTGACAGTATTTGATAGGTACCATCTACGCTATCCTGACAGTATTTGATAGGTACCACCTACTCTATCCTGACAGTATTTCCATAGTAGTATGCTTACGTTATTGCGAATATATTTTTATAAATGATTCGGATGTGACAGAAGCAATATTTTGGGCGACTTTTAACCTTATTCCCTGCGGGCGGCCAAAATGACGTTAGCCTGCGGAGGAGGGGGGGGGGGGGGGGGCGGCAGATTCTGCCCCCCCCCCCAGAGATCTCGAGAACTGTTCAGTCAATTTCGATGGGGAAAACGCCATTCGATTAGTCATGACAAGATCGTTCTTTTTGGTACCCAATTTTTTTGTCTGTTCAAAAATGGGGGCCAGGGGGCAAAAAATACGAAAATTGTGGGTGTTCTTTGAAAGGTCATTGCGGCCATGTGGTTTGACCGATTTGCATGCCCCAAACGTGTTTGAGCTTCACATGTACTGGCCTTCAATATATCAAAAGACAAGTACCAAAATAAAATAAAAACTCATATGTGTATTCAAGGGATGTAAAATGGGGGGGGGGGATTTTCTGATAACAAATATGTGCTGTTCGTAACTGTTTGGGACTACATGAACGTCACATGTGGGCATTATTAGCTGTAATTTGTTAAATGTAATATATTGCGCATAGGCGGATCCAGGAAAACAGCGTGGGGGCACCATGCACGTAACGCTTTTTATCATCTTACTAATTTGAAGTTGAACCTAATTTGAGGGAGGGTATCGCTTCCCATTTTTGTTTGTACCTGAGTGCGCCTCTGCCAAACATATGTACAATGCCAGTATTTATGATGCATATTGCATTGAAAATGTTTCTGACGCTTTATTACACCGCACACTACGAAGGAAGTATGCGCCGCACAACCGCATTCGCAACAACCTCCCCAAAACAGGAGCCTGGAACCGCCTCTGCTGGACCGATTTTTCAAAATTGTGACACAACACGCGCAATTTAATTTTGGGAAAAGTCACAAAATTTCAAGACGCTAGGCCCAACGGTTTATAAGCGGCAGGTGGAAAACCACCTGTGGGGGGGGGGCAGAATCTTCCCCCGCAGGGAATATAGGGTTAAAGATATAACTATTAATTGGATTCACTGAGCGCTGAACGCAGTCACTAACGCCGGGTACAAAGACATCTGTCGGGGCTGGGTACAGAGACATCTGTCGGGGCCGGGTACAAAGACATCTGGCGGGACCGGGTACAAAGACATCTGTCGGGGCCGGGTACAGAGACATCTGGCGGGGCCGGGTACAAAGCCATCTGGCGGGGCCGGATACAAAGACATCTAGCTGGGGCGGGTACAGAGACATCTGTCGGGGCCGGGTACAGAGACATCTGGCGGGGCCGGGTACAAAGACATCTGGCGGGGCCGGGTGCAGAGACATCTGTCGGGGCCGGGTACAAAGCCATCTGGCGGGGTCGGATACAAAGACATCTAGCTGGGGCGGGAACAGAGACATCTGGCGGGGCCGGGTACAGAGACATCTGGCGGGGCCGGGTACAGAGACATCTGGTGGGGCCGGGTACAATGACATCTAGCTGGGCCGGGTACAGAGACATCTGGCGGGGCCGGGTACAATGACATCTAGCTGGGCCGGGTACAGAGACATCTAGCTGGGGCCGGGTACAAAGACATCTAGCTGGGGCGGGTACAGAGACATCTGGCGGGGCCGGGTACAGAGACATCTGGCGGGGCCGGGTACAGAGACATCTGGTGGGGCCGGGTACAATGACATCTAGCTGGGCCGGGTACAGAGACATCTGGCGGGGCCGGGTACAATGACATCTAGCTGGGCCGGGTACAGAGACATCTAGCTGGGGCCGGGTACAAAGACATCTAGCTGGGGCGGGTACAGAGACATCTGGCGGGGCCGGGTACAGAGACATCTGGCGGGGCCGGGTACAGAGACATCTGGTGGGGCCGGGTACAATGACATCTAGCTGGGCCGGGTACAGAGACATCTGGCGGGGCCGGGTACAGAGACATCTGGCGGGGGCGGGTACAATGACATCTGGTGGGGCCGGGTACAAAGACATCTAGCTGGGCCGGGTACAGAGACATCTAGCGGGGCCGGGTACAAAGACATCTGGCGGGGCCGGGTACAGAGACATCTGGTGGGGCCGGGTACAATGACATCTAGCTGGGCCGGGTACAGAGACATCTGGCGGGGCCGGGTACAGAGACATCTGGCGGGGGCGGGTACAATGACATCTGGTGGGGCCGGGTACAAAGACATCTAGCTGGGCCGGGTACAGAGACATCTAGCGGGGCCGGGTACAAAGACATCTGGCGGGGGCGGGTACAATGACATCTGGTGGAGCCGGGTACAAAGACATCTAGCTGGGCCGGGTACAGAGACATCTAGCGGGGCCGGGTACAAAGACATCTGGCGGGGGCGGGTACAATGACATCTGGTGGGGGCGGGTACAATGACATCTGGCGGGGCCGGGTACAAAGACATCTGTCGGGGCCGGGTACAAAGACATCTGGCGGGGCCGGGTACAGAGACATCTGGCGGGGCCGGGTACAAAGACATCTGGCGGGGCCGGGTACAAAGACATCTGTCGGGGCCGGGTACAGAGACATCTAGCTGGGCCGGGTACAGAGACATCTGGCGGGGCCGGGTACAAAGACATCTGGCGGGGCCGGGTACAAAGACATCTGTCGGGGCCGGGTACAGAGACATCTAGCTGGGCCGGGTACAGAGACATCTGGCGGGGCCGGGTACAGAGACATCTAGCTGGGCCGGGTACAGAGACATCTGGCGGGGCCGGGTACAAAGACATCTGGCGGGGCCGGGTACAGAGACATCTGGTGGGGCCGGGTACAAAGACATCTGGCGGGGCCGGGTACAAAGACATCTGGCGGGGCCGGGTACAATGACATCTGGTGGGGCCGGGTACACAGACATCTGGTGGGGCCGGGTACAAAGACATCTAGCTGGGCCGGGTACAAAGGCATCTAGCTGGGCCGGGTACAGAGACATCTGGCGGGGCCGGGTACAGAGACATCTAGCTGGGCCGGGTACAGAGACATCTGGCGGGGCCGGGTACAAAGACATCTGGCGGGGCCGGGTACAGAGACATCTGGTGGGGCCGGGTACAAAGACATCTGGCGGGGCCGGGTACAAAGACATCTGGCGGGGCCGGGTACAATGACATCTGGTGGGGCCGGGTACAAAGACATCTGGTGGGGCCGGGTACAAAGACATCTAGCTGGGCCGGGTACAAAGGCATCTAGCTGGGCCGGGTACAGAGACATCTGGTGGGGCCGGGTACAAAGACATCTAGCTGGGCCGGGTACAAAGGCATCTAGCTGGGCCGGGTACAGAGACATCTGGCGGGGCCGGGTACAATGACATCTGGTGGGGCCGGGTACAAAGACATCTGGTGGGGCCGGGTACAAAGACATCTAGCTGGGCCGGGTACAAAGGCATCTAGCTGGGCCGGGTACAGAGACATCTGGCGGGGCCGGGTACAGAGACATCTAGCTGGGCCGGGTACAAAGGCATCTAGCTGGGCCGGGTACAGAGACATCTGGCGGGGCCGGGTACAATGACATCTGGTGGGGCCGGGTACAAAGACATCTGGTGGGGCCGGGTACAAAGACATCTAGCTGGGCCGGGTACAATGACATCTAGCTGGGCCGGGTACAGAGACATCTGGCTGGGCCGGGTACAGAGACATCTAGCTGGGCCGGGTACAAAGGCATCTAGCTGGGCCGGGTACAAAGACATCTGGCGGGGCCGGGTACAGAGACATCTGGTGGGGCCGGGTACAAAGACATCTGGTGGGGCCGGGTACAAAGACATCTAGCTGGGCCGGGTACAAAGGCATCTAGCTGGGCCGGGTACAGAGACATCTGGCGGGGGCGGGTACAATGACATCTGGTGGGGCCGGGTACAAAGACATCTGGTGGGGGCCGGGTACAAAGACATCTAGCTGGGCCGGGTACAAAGGCATCTAGCTGGGCCGGGTACAGAGACATCTGGCTGGGCCGGGTACAGAGGCATCAAGCTGGGTCGCCTCTTCGTAACTGTCTTGGACGGCGGCCCAGCCGGTTCACCGGCGATGCTATTTTTACAGCCCTTGTCATGCTTCCCAATAAGCACTAAACATGACTACTCCACCGAGCCAGAACTTTGTTCAGTTATAGTTATGTTCTTTACTTTCGATGTGAATTGTTTCAATGTGAGGTACCCTGGAGTCTTCAATTGTGTAAGAAAGCGTCACACGTAGATATGCACAGGTCACTTCATTGTTTAGTTTTGCTGGAACGCTGGGTTCAGTATACATGCACTTGACCGTGTTAGTTCAGGTTCACTTGACCGTGTTAGTTCAGGTTGCACTTGACCGTGTTAGTTCAGGTTCTCTTGACCGTGTTCGTTCAGGTTCTCTTGACCGTGTTAGTTCAGGTTCACTTGACCGTGTTAGTTCAGGTTGCACTTGACCGTGTTAGTTCAGGTGCACTTGACCGTGTTAGTTCAGGTCTTCATACGTCATTCGCTGGTGAGTTGTTTGAGAGCGCACCCCTTGATAATGAAGTCAGCATTTCAGCCAAATATCACACGCTTACCTATGCGCATATCTATGACGTTTTATTTGGCAAATGAAGTTGCCCGTTCGCCGTAGCGTATTCATATAGAAGGTAACTGCATTCTCATGCATACGTAACGACAACATTGCTCTACAAATGAGCATAGACCTCACCCGGAGGGGTAAGGTGCTTAGTGGGGAATGTGACAAAAACGGCGACCAGACAGCACAACCAGTGAACACGAAGCAGGCTGGCTGCGGGGCAGTAAGGGCGTCACTGTCACGACAGACGACGGTGTGAACGGCTTTAGAAACTATGACATGCATTCATTCAAAAAAGTCGATTCCCTGCTCCCACGAACCATGCAAAAACAATACCCAGAAAAACGATTTCGGTCGGATTATATTGTCAACGTTTCTTCATAACAACATGAATGTGCCGTAGGTCAACGATCGTGACGCGACTATCAGATGTCTGAGAGGAAGTTAACGCTCATACCTACCTAAAACAGAGTATTAAAAATACCGAAAATTAACGTCAAACCCGGATTTTACACACGCAAGTTCCAAAATAGGCCTCATTTATTTTACTCCGTAATCAAGGATGGAGAAATTCGATACTTCGTGATCTAGAGAAATAAATGTTAGCAGCGTGAATTGGAAACAGGAGATACCATATATGGAGATGAACAGTACCTCCTGTGGGAAGAACGGAGACATGGTGGCGACGCTGGCGGAGACGCCAAAGTTGACCAGTCCCGCCAGCCAGAAGACGATCCTCTGGTGCTGTCCCATCTTGCTTACTGTGGAGAGAGACAAGGTCAGAATGGGGTCAGACGAGGAACGGACACTGAGCAGAAACAGCGCAAAACCGAGGACAGTGGAACCAAACATGTATTTGATTGCTGATGAGTTCCTTCCTTCATTCTTGATAGACAAGGTCAGGCTGGGTCAGACGTGAACAGAAACAAATACATACAATGCGAGCTTGGGGTCCATCTGAAAGAAACATATCTTGTTTTGCTATTACTTTCTTCCAGGCATGAATTTACTCTCCAATGAGTAAAATCGTTGATTGGTGGAAAATATTACGATCTGGCTCACTAAGGTTACCAATAGCGCTGGATTATTTTGTTGATAAGCTGACGGAGCATGCATGTGATGGCATGGTTTCAGTCTATCAATAATCATGTTCACATCGTTCACACCATCTGAGGCATTCGGTGCTGGGTTGGAAGACACGGGAATCGAGTTCGTGCCCCCGCATGTAATCCAAGTAGCCTGATCAACACCAGTGGTGTTGGCAACAAGTAGCCCGATCAACACCAGTGGTATGTTGGCAGCCATCCAGGGAGGGCCAATACCAGGAATTGGGTCACCGTGTACACTGTACACTGTGAGCCATGTAAAACACCCTGCTTGGTATATGGGCTCGGAGGCAGCATTTGGCGCGTCAGACACCGTATTGAAATGGTATACATGAAGATTTTCCGTAATTCGTCGAAAGCCCTTCCCGTAGGTCAGCTCTGGTAGGTCATCCCGTCCCGTAGGTCAGCTCTGGTAGGTCAGCCCTTTCCGTAGGTCAGCTCTGGTAGGTCAGCCCGTCCCGTAGGTCAGCTCTGGTAGGTCAGCCCGTCCCGTAGGTCAGCTCTGGTAGGCGCCATATCAGACCCCATCCGGCTCTGCATATAAGACTCCCGTCTAAATATACCGACCATATGTATGCATTCCTTCATTAACCCGCGCGGCGCTGGGGTCTCCAGCCGAACGCGCGGCGCTGGGGGTGGGAATTTTTTAGCTCCCCCCGCTGGGGGAGGGGCCTCGTATCTTCTGAACCAATGACCGCAGCGAGACTCGCAAGGCGGCGATCGAAGGTTCTCCGTGAGGAGAATCTAAAGTATACTCGAAATTATTAAAATAAGGTGGCATGTCAAGTCATGTCAGGTCAAATGTTAAAATTGAGGTATTTGGGTTTTTGGGCCATACTTTCCATCCAAAGCCTTAGATTGTGACTAATATCTCACAAAGGGCTCTCAAATGTATAATAAATATACTGCATAAGCAAAAGTGAAATTGTAAGCAAAGGTCAAGGTCAAGATCAGGTCACAAAAGGCCGCAGGTCTACGAAAGTCATGCGACACATGTTCTATGGGTTATCCGACGCGTATAATTCCATAGTAGCAGCTATTTTCACAACCTGAACCCATATAATGGCCCTCATGTCTAGGTCAGGTCACAAAAAGGATAAGGTTTGAAATTGATTAATCGACATAAAAAAGGCATGTTGCTAGACCAGGTTTGTCTCAGAAATACAGCGGCGGCATTCATTTGTCTGTATCTGGTCAATCAAAACCAAAAAAGATAACTTAAAAAATGACGTCATGAGTTACTTATACCTTGGGAGCCATATGTCAGTCAAAAATGAAGATATTGCTTTGAAATTTGGTTTGGGTATCGTTCAAACTTGTTTCTCTAATGTATCTTCCGGTTTTGTAAATATCTTTTTGTTTAATTCGTGAAGGTGTCCGGAAAAAACATACTCTGGATTTTAGCTCGTGCTTCAATATGCACGTGCCAATTTTTGTGTTAAAAACTTGTCATGATTATAGCTGAGAACGTGGCAAAACCGATAAACACAGAAATATGTCCTTTGAGATGTTTGTTAATATTGCAAAGGCGTTTTGTGTGGAAGCCTACATTCCAGGGTATGTTCCAGGGTGTCCGGACAAAATATACTGTGATTTTCCATAATAACTTCGGTTATAAACAAACAATATTACAAATTCGAGTATCGTTATATTCACCAGTTCATGACAAAACAGATAAGCCATGACATTTGTACAGACACTGCTTCTGTCAGCCTCATGGGGGAGGTGGCGTGGGCACCCCATTCCCCAGACCTCAGTCTATTGGATTTCTTTCTGTGGGGAGACCGTGTTTACAAAGGTCAAGGACCGTGTTTACACAGAAAACCCCAGAACAACAGAAGACCTGAAGCGCGCTATCATCGCAGAAGTCGGCCGCATGCACTCAGCGATGATCGACAAATCTGTCGACCATCTGCAGACTGTGCGACTGACTCAGCTGATCCGCCGGAAGGGGGCGCACATCGAGCATCTTCTGTAGGAGGCTGCACTGTGAGCTGTGACTGACAGAGGGAGTCTCTGTACAAATGTTATGCATTATCTGTTTTGCCATGAACTGGTGAATATAATGATACTCGATTGTTTAATATTGTTTGTTTCTAACCGAAATTATCACGGAAAATCACAGTATCTTTTTTTCCCGGACACCCTGGAACACACCCTGGAATGTAGGCTTCCACACAAAACGCCTTTTCAATATTAAACAACATCTCAAAGGACTTGTTGCTGTGTTCATCGGTTTTGCCACGTTACAAGCTATAATCATGAAAAGTTTTAAAAAAAATTGGCGCGTGCATATTGAAGCACGAGCTAAAATCTAGAGTATGTTTTTTTTTCCGGACACCCTGTACTTTCGTGGAATTTGTCCGCAAAAAAATCCGTTTTATTTTTATTTTTGGGATAAAAAACACAACATTTTGCAAATCCGAGATCGCCATATGACAGAAAATGTTATCTACCTTCTTTTGACGTTTTATATTTGCCATTTGTGTTAAAACTCTATTTTCTACGATTTGACTAACATTTAACTTTTTCCACCCAAAAAATGGCACGACATGACGTCACTTAAACGTCATTATCTCCCCAACTACTTAACCAATTTCAATAACAATATGACAGAGGACGTAGCATTGATGTAGTATAAGGTATCGAAAGTTTAATGTTGAATCTGGCATGGTTTTCAAGTTACTGAGAAAATCCGGGAGGGGGTAAAATTTACCCCCCCCCCCCTCCCAGCGCCGCACGGGTTAAGTCGAGCATTTGCCAAGGCAAAGATGGCAGAGATGACCTTATTTGGCTGCGTGCCTTGGCTTCCCTTGGCAAGGCAGAGATGTTTGGCTAGATTAGGGCATCTGCCCAGATACTCTCTCTGATGTGCTAATCATTTGCCCTTGACGGATATAATTTGAGGGAGGGTGGGGGGGGGGGGGGGGAGGGTTGCAGCCAAATAAGGTCAGTAAGCTGGGCGTACCGTTCAGAGACATTGTGGCCTGCGCAGATTTCGAACTAATTTCTGTTGGTGAACAAGATATGCGTGACCGCGCGCGTTAGTCATAGATAGGGTTCCAGCGTGAGCGAATGTTAGCCATATATTGGGTTCCTGCGTGACCGAATATTAGTCATAGAAGGGTTCCAGCTGAAGAAGATTTGCTCTTAGCGAAGGGATCTGAACCCAGAAATGCAGTCAAATAAGAGGTTCGGTTAAAATGTATAACAAAACGATTTCCTGGCGCTTTTTTCCCTTGTGTGTCCGCCCATGTAGCGCAGTTGGGAGAGCGCCGGGCTTCTGACCTCACCCGGCAGTGGCAGCCCGGGTTCGAGTCGCTTCAGCGTTCGATATTTGCCCCTGACTGGGATGTCCTGTGGCCGGTGGCAGCGGTCACACTCAAGGTCAGGTGACGTCAGAAGGCGGGACGGACTGTGTCCAGGTATGTCTGGCACGTAAAACTTTCGCTTCTAAATTCTGCCGGACGCCAGGAATTGCTTGATCGGGTGCGTGTGGCCTGCGCAGTTAGTTCAAACATTCAATAAATATTTGAAATTATCAATACAAAAGCACAATGCAATGTTCCTCTAGATCCTCTAAAAGGCAGATTAAAAAAAACCACAACCTCCCTAACACTTCATTCCTAAACCTCCCCACCATCTATAATTATAAGCACCCGTTAACGAACCTTTGCAACAATCTATGCTTAGCTCGGGGCCTGACCTCGAAAATCCATCCATTCAAAAACATTCGGACTACATTTATTTATTTAAAAAAAGTGTCTCCGGACGTAGCTCCACGCATTTGAAAGCCCTTTACATTTGATCGAAACAGAATTGGTGAAGAAATATAAAACACATAAGAAGCCTACAACCAAAAGTTTGATTTTGTTGTTTGACTCCTGACTCCGAAGACCCATGCAAACCTCATATAGAGTAAAGCTACCTTCACAACCTGTCTTTCTCCTTAGAGACAAGTGAATGTGTTACGACTCAGTCACTCAGCATGACTCAGTGAGGAACTGAGTCAGTGACTCAGCATGACTCAGCATGAGTCAGTGACTCAGTCACTCAGCATGACTCAGTGAGGAACTGAGTCAGTGACTCAGCATGACTCAGCATGAGTCAGTGACTCAGTCACTCAGCATGAGTCACTGAGTCGCATATTCGCTTAGATCCGCCACAGTGCGGAGCAGTCTGGCAGACCGCTCCCGACATCTCGTTAGCATGCATTAATTCATAGTTTATTCAAATCTTGCCATGCGGGAAGCAGGCTTTTTAAAAATATTTTCGTCATACAGGCCGGCATTTACCTACAGTACACACAACCAGTCGAGCTTACAGTTAAAACATTACAAAACGTACAGTTAAAATGGTAAAAGGCTGATCAAATAGACGTTCAAATCCAATCAGTCAAAATGTATTTTCGAACACACAAATATAATAAACAGTGCAAGTGCGATTGGTGCAAATGCACACTGCATATAACATGGCACCTCTCGCGGAACACGTTAGAAGGACTATGGAGACACAACACGGTTACAATGATCGATACATATTGCGAAACTGCTCACTTGGTATCACCTATCGCTATCTTCCTGGCAAGTACCCTCTCTTAACCCGCCATTGACTGGGGGAGGGCGAAAGACGCCCCCTGACGAGCTTTTGCAATAGCTAACACAAACATGAAGCTCTCAATGTGAAACTTTGGGTGCCTTCTTCTACATCACTTTTACGTCTCCTGTGCACAACTGAAGCAATTTCGTCGACAAATTGTTGAAATATGGCGAATTTAGTGGCGTCACTACACATTAGTTTGACGAAACTCACACGATTTGGATGACAAAATCAGCTAAACTTTAAAAGATCGTTCAAACGCCATATTTTGAGTAAAATGCTATAATAAAATCATACACGTCAAAGTATAGCAAATGGCATGGGCTACAAAATGTCTATATCGGATTTGTGACACATTTGGTCGTTGACCCCCAAAATTCAACAAACCATTTGGTGGGGAAAATTCCCACAAAATCAAATTTGTCAAAGACATTAAAATAACTGAATATATGTTAGAGAACCACATATGGGGAATTTCCAAACAAAATGTCAAAGCAATATCACCGTTTTTGACTGACTTATGGCTTCTAAAGTATGAGTAACTCATGACGTATTTTTCCCCTTTTTTAATGACGAGCTATGAACAAACGTTACTACTGCATTTCTGAGGAAAAACCGGTCCAGAAACATACCTTTTTATTTATATTTATCCATTTCGAATTTTGACTCCGTGAGCTGACCTTGACCTGAGCTTGACAATAACTTCACTTAAATGATGTCAGGTGGTAAAACGACCATGCCTATCGAATTATACTTGTAAAATAATCCATTAAACATGTGTCGCATGACTTTCGTAGAACTTTTGTGCATAGTGACCTTTTGTGACCTGACTTTGACCTTGACCTTTGCCAACAATCTCAATTTAGCCTAGTTTCAAAGATATATATTCAATACCAGTTAAAATGTTTAAAGCGGAAGCTTTCAAACACTACTGTTTTCGATTTCGTCAGCGAAGTTTCGATTTCGTCAGGGAATACCTAGTTCAAGCATTCAATAAATATTTGAAATTATCGATACAAAAGCACAATGCAATGTTCCTCTAGATCCTCTAAAAGGCAGATTTAAAAAAACACAACCTCCCTAACACTTCATTCCTAAACCTCCCCACCATCTATAATTATAAGCACCCGTTAACGAACCTGGCACAAATCCATAGTACTATCCCTCAGACCCACTGGAGGATCCAACCCACTGGAGGATCCAACCCACTGGAGGATCCAACCCACTGGAGGATCCAACCCACTGGAGGATCAAACCCACTGGAGGATCCAACCCACTGGAGGATGCAACCCACTGGAGGATCCAGAATGGCCATAACAAGTTGGTTTGGAGTAGGGACTATGGAGGCAAATCCCTGAAAGACTGGCAACATTTCACAAACTCGTCGGATTTCCCTTCCTTGTGATTTAACCCGAGACTTACTGGGGGCTTTGTTTGCCCCCTTACGTTATTTTGCAATAACTCCTAAACCAACGCCAGAATCGTCACCAATCTTTTAGCACCTTCTCTCACATCAATTCTACACATGTTGGTTAAAGGAAAAAGATGAGGTTATAATAGGTCATCCGGGAATGACGTCAGAGTGACGTCATGCTCTTCGGTTTTTGTTGCAAAATAATAGTTTTCGGAAAACGCTGCCAAAGGTATAATATTTGAGGTAAACTCAATTGTCTTAAATCAAATTACGGACAGAAGACCAAGCTAGCAAACTGCCATCTCGGATATTTGAGTTTTTTTCTTTAATTTAAAATTTTGAGAAATCCAAATACATTTTTTCTTCTTTTTACAAAATTTTCCAAACAAAATCAGAATTATCCAAAACCCGGACTATATGTCATCGAGACGTATTCAGTGAGTATGTGTACTAAATGTGAAGTCGATATCTTCACAACTGACTGACTTATGGCCTTTAAATGACAAAAATCGACCACCTCTGACAGCATTACTATGCATAAAAAAATGCATTTCCAGGTTTGCTTTTAACTTCTGCTTATATGGAACAAACAATGTTCTAATGTCATTTTTCGCGTTCTAGACGAAAAACAAACCCACAAACATGTGTTACAACGCCTAATGACCGTAATCTGCAGTTTGACCTCGTGACCTCAGATGACCTTGACCTGACCCAAGGTCATAAACAGTTAAGAATGGTACTTAGAAGTGTCAGACACACGAATCATACCAATTTATCGAATGCTTATGCGTTTAATATCGCAATTTTGCGCGACAATTCCATGCATCGAGACATTTTGATACGGTCAAACATTTTGTACTTGACCTGACCTGTGACGTCATCGGTAAACTCGAGGTCAACAATATTAGGTTTCCTTCGATACATTTCCCAGGGCTATCGAATTCCGTTTGAATTTTTACAATCAGTCTAATAGTTCCGGAGATCAGAAAGGGGGGGGGGGGGCAAAAAAATAGCCCCCCTCCCCAGTAAGTCGCGTTATGAAATATACCCCAGTAACTCGCGGGTTAAGCACTGAATATAAACAAACATATCTCCGTATAACTATTTACATGTTTCTTAACACCAGAGAATATGTCAATGTTCGACTGATTTCGGTCGTTTAAGATGTGCCAGGATTCGGACGCCCCTCCCTGCCCCCCCCCCCCTGCCCCTCTCCTTGGACCCATCTCCGCCAGTGGTTGATCGCTCCCCGCCGTTCGTCAGCACTATGTGTCCAGTCTCCATGACCTTGGACTCTCCATGACCGAACCTGGCACCCGTGTGTTACTAGTCACGTTCGCCCTCAGCCCACTGTACGAAGTTCAGATGACAGATGCCATGGCGAGGAGGACTTCCAAACATCCGTGTTTGTCCGCACAACACCGCGGTGTTATCCCAGCAAACTCTGCAAGGCGGCGGATGACGGAGGCTAATAGCGTAGCATTACAAGACTGATGGCTGTAAGGCACAGAGTCACACATCATACAGATGACGCCACACATCTGTCGTCAGGGTGACGATATTTTGGTTGCACGAAGTGGCTTCATTTTTAGGCAAGACACATTTTCTTTATTCTCTTCACAGCTTAATCTCATGAAACCCATTGGCAAGACATGTTTTAGCTTGGAACTTCCAGATTTATTTTACGAGCTACCTGACCTGATAGATCCTCCTAGACTTTATTTGTTTTCTTCAACTTTTTTCTTTGTTATGATTTTCCATCTCGTAGCCAGACTCTCTTAGGTAGGCAGACTCAGAGGCAGACTTTGAATATACTCAGATATCATATACCATATATACCATACGGTGGTACATGTACCAGCGTACCGCCGTACCACCGTATGGAATATATAACACCGTATCGCCACTGAAACAAATGTTACGCTTTACGTGAAATTACGTTTCAAGTATTTAACGTGCTTCTTTCCACGACGAACGACGAACTGGTCAGTGGTCACTGGTCAGTAGCCACTGGTCAGTAGTCACTGGTCAGTAGTCACTGGTCACTGGTCACTGGTCACTGGTCACTGGTCACTGGTCACTGGTCACTGGTCACTGGTCACTGGTCACTGGTCACTGGTCACTGGTCACTGGTCACTGGTCACTGGTCACTGGTCACTGGTCACTGGTCACTGGTCACTGGTCACTGGTCACTGGTCAGTGGTCAGTGGTCAGTGGTCAGTGGTCAGTGGTCAGTGGTCAGTGGTCAGTGGTCAGTGGTCAGTGGTCAGTGGTCAGTGGTCAGTGGTCAGTGGTCAGTGGTCAGTGGTCAGTGGTCAGTGGTCAGTGGTCAGTGGTCAGTGGTCAGTGGTCAGTGGTCAGTGGTCAGTGGTCAGTGGTCAGTGGTCAGTGGTCAGTGGTCAGTGGTCAGTGGTCAGTGGTCAGTGGTCAGTGGTCAGTGGTCAGTGGTCAGTGGTCAGTGGTCAGTGGTCAGTGGTCAGTGGTCAGTGGTCAGTGGTCAGTGGTCAGTGGTCAGTGGTCAGTGGTCAGTGGTCAGTGGTCAGTGGTCAGTGGTCAGTGGTCAGTGGTCAGTGGTCAGTGGTCAGTGGTCAGTGGTCAGTGGTCAGTGGTCAGTGGTCAGTGGTCAGTGGTCAGTGGTCAGTGGTCAGTGGTCAGTGGTCAGTGGTCAGTGGTCAGTGGTCAGTGGTCAGTGGTCAGTGGTCAGTGGTCAGTGGTCAGTGGTCAGTGGTCAGTGGTCAGTGGTCAGTGGTCAGTGGTCAGTGGTCAGTGGTCAGTGGTCAGTGGTCAGTGGTCAGTGGTCAGTGGCCAGTGGTCAGTGGTCAGTGGTCAGTGGTCAGTGGTCAGTGGTCAGTGGTCAGTGGTCAGTGGTCAGTGGTCAGTGGTCAGTGGTCAGTGGTCAGTGGTCAGTGGTCAGTGGTCAGTGGTCAGTGGTCAGTGGTCAGTGGTCAGTGGTCAGTGGTCAGTGGTCAGTGGTCAGTGGTCAGTGGTCAGTGGTCAGTGGTCAGTGGTCAGTGGTCAGTGGTCAGTGGTCAGTGGTCAGTGGTCAGTGGTCAGTGGTCAGTGGTCAGTGGTCAGTGGTCAGTGGTCAGTGGTCAGTGGTCAGTGGTCAGTGGTCAGTGGTCAGTGGTCAGTGGTCAGTGGTCAGTGGTCAGTGGTCAGTGGTCAGTGGTCAGTGGTCAGTGGTCAGTGGTCAGTGGTCAGTGGTCAGTGGTCAGTGGTCAGTGGTCAGTGGTCAGTGGTCAGTGGTCAGTGGTCAGTAGTCAGTGGTCAGTGGTCAGTGGTCAGTGGTCAGTGGTCAGTGGTCAGTGGTCAGTGGTCAGTGGTCAGTGGTCAGTGGTCAGTGGTCAGTGGTCAGTGGTCAGTGGTCAGTGGTCAGTGGTCAGTGGTCAGTGGTCAGTGGTCAGTGGTCAGTGGTCAGTGGTCAGTGGTCAGTGGTCAGTGGTCAGTGGTCAGTGGTCAGTGGTCAGTGGTCAGTGGTCAGTGGTCAGTGGTCAGTGGTCAGTGGTCAGTGGTCAGTGGTCAGTGGTCAGTGGTCAGTGGTCAGTGGTCAGTGGTCAGTGGTCAGTGGTCAGTGGTCAGTGGTCAGTGGTCAGTGGTCAGTGGTCAGTGGTCAGTGGTCAGTGGTCAGTGGTCAGTGGTCAGTGGTCAGTGGTCAGTGGTCAGTGGTCAGTGGTCAGTGGTCAGTGGTCAGTGGTCAGTGGTCAGTGGTCAGTGGTCAGTGGTCAGTGGTCAGTGGTCAGTGGTCAGTGGTCAGTGGTCAGTGGTCAGTGGTCAGTGGTCAGTGGTCAGTGGTCAGTGGTCAGTGGTCAGTGGTCAGTGGTCAGTGGTCAGTGGTCAGTGGTCAGTGGTCAGTGGTCAGTGGTCAGTGGTCAGTGGTCAGTGGTCAGTGGTCAGTGGTCAGTGGTCAGTGGTCAGTGGTCAGTGGTCAGTGGTCAGTGGTCAGTGGTCAGTGGTCAGTGGTCAGTGGTCAGTGGTCAGTGGTCAGTGGTCAGTGGTCAGTGGTCAGTGGTCAGTGGTCAGTGGTCAGTGGTCAGTGGTCAGTGGTCAGTGGTCAGTGGTCAGTGGTCAGTGGTCAGTGGTCAGTGGTCAGTGGTCAGTGGTCAGTGGTCAGTGGTCAGTGGTCAGTGGTCAGTGGTCAGTGGTCAGTGGTCAGTGGTCAGTGGTCAGTGGTCAGTGGTCAGTGGTCAGTGGTCAGTGGTCAGTGGTCAGTGGTCAGTGGTCAGTGGTCAGTGGTCAGTGGTCAGTGGTCAGTGGTCAGTGGTCAGTGGTCAGTGGTCAGTGGTCAGTGGTCAGTGGTCAGTGGTCAGTGGTCAGTGGTCAGTGGTCAGTGGTCAGTGGTCAGTGGTCAGTGGTCAGTGGTCAGTGGTCAGTGGTCAGTGGTCAGTGGTCAGTGGTCAGTGGTCAGTGGTCAGTGGTCAGTGGTCAGTGGTCAGTGGTCAGTGGTCAGTGGTCAGTGGTCAGTGGTCAGTGGTCAGTGGTCAGTGGTCAGTGGTCAGTGGTCAGTGGTCAGTGGTCAGTGGTCAGTGGTCAGTGGTCAGTGGTCAGTGGTCAGTGGTCAGTGGTCAGTGGTCAGTGGTCAGTGGTCAGTGGTCAGTGGTCAGTGGTCAGTGGTCAGTGGTCAGTGGTCAGTGGTCAGTGGTCAGTGGTCAGTGGTCAGTGGTCAGTGGTCAGTGGTCAGTGGTCAGTGGTCAGTGGTCAGTGGTCAGTGGTCAGTGGTCAGTGGTCAGTGGTCAGTGGTCAGTGGTCAGTGGTCAGTGGTCAGTGGTCAGTGGTCAGTGGTCAGTGGTCAGTGGTCAGTGGTCAGTGGTCAGTGGTCAGTGGTCAGTGGTCAGTGGTCAGTGGTCAGTGGTCAGTGGTCAGTGGTCATTGACTTGCAATCTGCACAATCATGCAGTGCCCAGTCGTTTGCCGTTAAAGGGATTATACGGGTTTTTCCCAGAATAATTGAGTTACATAGTAAAACGTACTTATAAAAGTGGTAGAAGTCCCACGGTAGACACATTTTTCTGGAAATTACCTCTTCTGCACGTAAGGACATTCCAAAGTGCGCGGTGAAGCCACCGCGTATTTTCTGCAGGACCGGCTGAGGCAGAGCCAGTCATCTCTTTTATGCTAATAAAAACACCTCACTTATGGCATATTTCCGGTAAAATAAGCAATATTTGAAAGAAAATAAACTTCTTTTGTTCCAACGACACCAGCAGTTACCTAGTTTTCCCATAACATTCTATATTTTTCATGAATTTTCATGCCAAAAAAATGAGTACGCCACCACCAAATTCTCAACGCTAAAGGCCGAAGATAAGAAAACCATAACAACACAAAACCTCAACGAACAGTGTGTAGTAGTACAAAGTCCCGTCAGTTTTGAATTGCATAATAATTTTGTGATCCAGTGTAGGACTTGCAGATAATTCAAAATTCTAAAATTGATCTTAAGATAAAAGTGGTGGACCGATCAAGTTCTCGTTATCTGATACTAGTCTCGAAAAACGCCCAAGTTTTAACGCTGATAATTGCTGAAATAATGGACTAAATGAGCATTGAGGTCCCTGGTATATGTCTTAAACGTGTTTAAAGCTCATACAACTGCAAAAAAGTGCATTTACTTTCAGGACGGAAACCCGTATAATCCCTATAAGTAAATTTTGTCAACGCAGGTGAGCTTCTAGCATATTCAGGGGCGGATCAAGGGAGGGACATCGGCACAATGCTTCCCCCTCGGAACATAGAAAACCTCAAATCCGTCGAAAAGTCATTCTTTTAATACAATTTACGCAACTTTTTCCTCGGCGGGTAGGGTTTAACCAGATCGTAATGCAAAGGAATTCAATCTGAGTTTTTGTATTTTTCAGTTTTTTATTGGAATGTTTTTTAATTGTATTAAATTTAAATAAACAAATCAAATATCTTGCCTTCATCAGATTTGGTTGGATTTGCCTTAACCCCAACAACCAGTTAGTCTTGGCCGTTTTGTATCCGCCGGTCAGACCGATCATTGGTGCAGTTATCAGCCGGCACCAGGTCCCGGCAGCTACACACTATCCACACCAGACCGGCACACCAGACCGTCACCGCACATATCACACCAGTCCGTCACCGCACATATCACATCAGACTGTCACACCGCACCAACACCGCACATATCACACCAGTCCGTCACCGCACATATCACAACAGGCCGTCACCGCACATATCACACCAGACCGTCACCGCACATATCGCACCAGACCGTCACCGAACATATCACACCGCACCGTCATACCACACCGTCGCCGCACATATCACACCAGACCGTCACACCGCACCATCACCGCACAATATCACACCAGACCGTCACCACACATATCACACAGTCCGTCACCGCACATATCACACCGCACCGTCACCGCACATATCACATCAGTCCGTCGCCACACATAGCACGCCAGTCCGTCACCGCACATACCACACCAGACCGTCACCGCACATATCACACCAGACCGTCACCGAACATATCACACCGCACCGTCATACAACACCGTCACCGCACATATCACACCAGACCGTCACCGAACATATCACACCGCACCGTCATACAACACCGTCACCGCACATATCACACCAGACCGTCACCGAACATATCACACCGCACCATCACCGCACATATCACACCAGACCGTCACCGCACATATCATGCCAGACCGTCACCGAACATAGCACACCATACCATCACTGCACATATCACACCGGACCGTCACCGCACATATCACACCAGACTGTTACCGAACATATCACACCGCACAGTCATACTACACCGTCACCGCACATATCACACCAGTCCGTCACCGCACATATCACACCAGACCATCATACCACACCATCACCGCACATATCACACCATACCGTCACCGCACATATCACACCAGACTGTCACCGCACATATCACACCATACCGCCACCGCAAATATCACACCAGACCGTCACACCGCCGGCGATGTGACGGTGTCACATAATTATCAGAGGTCGGATGGTGAGCAGATACCGACTCGGTGCAGTGACTCGGTGCAGTGACTTGGTGCAGTGACTCGGTGCAGTGACTCGGTGCAGTGACTCGGTGAAGTGACTCGGTGCAGTGACTCGGTGCAGTGACTCGGTGCAGTGACTCGGTGCAGTGACTCGGCGCAGTGACTCGGTGCAGTGACTCGGTACAGTGACTCGGTGCAGTGTCTCGATGCAGTGACTCGGTACAGTGACTCGGTACAGTGACTCGGTGCAGTGACTCGGTGCAGTGACTCTGTGCAGTGACTCGGTGCAGTGACTCGGTGCAGTGACTCGGTGCAGTGACTCGGTGCAGTGACTCGGTGAAGTGACTCGGTACAGTGACTCGGTGCAGTGACTCGGTACAGTGACTCGGTGCAGTGACTCGGTGCAGTGACTCGGTACAGTGACTCGGTGCAGTGACTCGATGCAGTGACTCGGTACAGTGACTCTGTACAGTGACTCGGTGCAGTGACTCGGTGCAGTGACTCGGTGCAGTGACTCGGTGCAGTGATTCGGTGCAGTGACTCGGTGCAGTGACTCGGTGCAGTGACTCGGTGCAGTGACTCGGTGCAGTGACTGGACACTGGACCGGAAACATGGTGACCAGAGCGGAAACCCAACACCAGGAATAACTGTGGAAACTGACGTATGAGTCGCTTTAGATACGGACGGAGTTAACGGCAGAATGTATAATGTATATGGTTACGGAGGAAAGAGCGTTAAGCTCCATTGATTTCATACCTGGCGGACCTTACTCATTTTGAGCGCGAGATTTCCTGACCTTGAAAGGACAGCAAAAACGGCAATGTTTCATACTTTAACTACATAATTATATGTATATTGCATATGACCTGTGGTTGTCTGACCTCAAAAGGTCAATCAAAATATTACTTATAGATAATGAGATCAAATTGAAGATTGGCGAATTCACAGAGAATAATACAGGGGAGAAAAATCAGTTCATCTTTCTAAATAAATGTAAAATGTTTTGCTTCGAGGAAAATAGCGCTGTAATATGTAAGATGCAGATGGATAGAATCTGAGTCCTTACGAACAGGAGTAAAATCTCATTTGCATTGCGACGAACGATTTCGCTAACAAACTTGAAACACGCAAATGAAATACAGTTGTGACGAAATCGTAGCTGCCCATTACTAGACATGGTCCATGCCCCCAGGCGTGTTTACCATTGCATGTGGATTGTGGCAACGGACAATGCGTTATGGCACTTAGGCACATGGCAACTTATTGTTCCTTACTTATTTCTTCACATGCAAGTTTTTTCCGTTGATCAAAGCATCCCAATACCGTGAAAATAGCCCGGGATCTGTTGGGGTCTTGGATCTTGGATCCAGGATTCCAAAAAAGATCCCGGGCTATTTGCTTAGCATTTTGATACTTGAATAAACAAAACAGGCTCAGAAGCAAAGGAGAAAGCTAGACACAACCAGTTGGGTCACACATTAGTGCTGTATCACCTTGATCATTGTCAGAATCCGGATTCAAAGGTAAAGACACCTGGGGTCCTGGCACATGTCTGCCCCTGACCTCATGCAAATACCATCATCACAGATGCGCACCTGCTGTTCCGACCTTGGTGTGCTGCCAGGCGTCTTGTCGCCGTCTGGCGGCACCTTCTGATGTCACGCTGACGCTGAGGGAGTTCCAGTAGCCAGGTTACGTCAGCTGCTCGTGGGCAGTGAAGTCTATCGCCGAAATCCGGCACCCACTGGCACTTTATACCCACTGGCACCCGTGGCACCCACTGGCACCCACTGGCACCCGCTGGCACCCACTGGCACCCACTTGTACCCACTTGCACCCACTTGCACCCACTTGCACCCTCTGGCACCCTCTGGCACCCACTGACACCCTGGAGCGCCAACTGGTACCCACTGGCACCCACTGGCACCCACTGGCACCCACTGACACCCACTGGCACCCTCTGGCACCCTCGAGCGCCCACTGGCACCTGACCTGAACTGCAGTAACACAAGTCAGTACTCCTGGACTCAGCTGATGTAATTTCTGCAACTCCGACGGACAACCCCTGACGAGTTTAGCTTTTGGCGCGTAGCTGGTTTGTCCCGTCACTGAGCGCGGGCTGACCGGAATGGGTGCTGGATGACCGCAGCTGGATGACCGCAGCTGGATGACCGCAGCTGGTGACCGCGGCTGGTGACCGCAGTGATTCACTCTCAGTTCGCAAGATGCAGGCCAGGAGGACTTCCGTGTGTCGTGCAGAAATGACGGATCGGTAGCTGCAGCCGTGCACCGATTGACCGCTGTGTAGGCGGCGCGTGGAGGTTTGGTGGAGCGTAGTATGGTGGGTTGGCACGAGCGTGGCACGGTGGGTTGGCACGAGCGTGGCACGGAGGGTTGGAACGAACGTGGCACGGAGGGTTGGCACGAGCGTGGCACGGCGGGTTGGCACGGACGTGGCACGGAGGGTTGGCACGAACGTGGCACGGAGGGTTGGCACGAACGTGGCACGGAGGGTTTGCACGAGCGTGGCACGGAGGGTTGGCACGAACGTGGCACGGATGGTTGGCACGAACGTGGCACGGCGGGTTGGCACGGAGTTCACCCACAGCACTACAACAGTTTGTATGAGATAAATCTCCACACAGTTTGACTGCGGCTCACGTTTTAACGCTGTATATGAGAGCAATCGCACACGCTAGTCACGACATTCACTATCACTGCTGATACTGACTTCTCTCAATATACTGAAACTGCTGCTGAAACTGCTGCTGAAACTGCTGCTGAAACTGCTGCTGAAACTGCTGCTGAAACTGTCTTCTGCTGAAACTGTCTTCTGCTGAAACTGTCTTCTGCTGAATCACTTCCGAAACTGTCTTCTCTCAGTACGACTCTACCACACACAGCACCAGCTCACCAGTCAACATGGCCTGACATCACACCACCAACTCACCACTCACTAACTCACTAATCACTGTCGCAGCACCACTGTGAGTCATCTCAGCCTGTCCGCTCCGCCTCCCAAACTGCACCCAAGCTCACAGCCACTATCGCCTCCGCTGCGCTACCACCAACGCCACTCCACTAAACTCACCAGCCTGGCAGGCGGCAGTCGCTGGCCGGCTGCCGACACTGACGTGACGTCACCCCTATGACCTCACACCCGGACGCGACCGCCGCCCATTGGCTGACTCACTCCATGACGTCACTCCGACCAGCGGCCGGCCGGTGCAGGGCAATTTCCCGTTGTCCGCAGGGAAAATATCGCCCCGCCTAACGGCTTGACAGTGACTCGGCAGTCTGTGTTTGATTTCGCTGACATGGGCACTTAATTCGGCGGTGCTTAATTAATGCCAGCGCACGTGCTGTGGTGAGATGTCGGGTCGCCGCGCCGCTGATCTGGGTACGCCCATGGTAACAAGGTCAAACCCAGATTCTTGGTGTGCCAGAATCCGATTAGATAAAGGGGCGTCGCTTTGCTGGCTGCCGCACGGTTCGCCGACTGGGAGCCGACGATCAAAGCTGATTGCACTTGAGCGGTCAGTGCGTTTTCGAAGCAATTATGATGCAGGGGTAGGTATTATAATCGGGCTTAGAGAAGCTTTTGTGCGAACCGAGGGTCACGGCTACAGAAGAAAGGGATGAGAAATAGGCGAAGTAGATCGAATTGAATGGTAATCGATGTTTCGGTATTCTGATGTGGCGTTTCCGGTTTCAGAAGTGATATTGTGGTACACGTCACTTGTTGTTATCATCCACTTACTGATATCATCAGATACTCGTCAGGCCACCGGAAAACAACACTTCCGACATTCTTTCTCTGAACATTCCCAGAGCCTTTCCCTGAACTGTTGTCCGAGCTTTTCTCTGAGCTTTCTCCAATGCGTGGTCGTCAGAGTTCTGGAAATCTCGCATTCTCGGAGCTTTACTCTTAAACAACAAATGTTGCTTATGAAGTATTTTATTGTGGTATGTCTTGTG